>BGPR01007167.1:0-22662 GCA_013235015.1 Araneus ventricosus | reverse complement strand
TTCTGACAGTAGATACCTGAAAACCAGATGGTATTAAATCATCATTTGCTGACAAATGATAGGGTTGACGTTAAATTTATTAACTGAGAATGAAATCTATCCGGGTTGATAGAAATAAAAATCGGAATGTTCCTCAGCATATGTTAAATATTTACAGTTGCTCTTGACACATTGAAGCTTCCATGGTGAGTTTCGAATTTAGATTTTTATTTAAATAAAATTTTGCAGAATATGGTGCACATTCTGCAGATTGTGAATAAAAAGGAAGAATTGCCGTTCTAAGGAAAAAATTCCCTTTTAAATTAGTTCAAGAGACTTATATGTTATCAAAAATTGGTTATAGTCGACAGAAAGACTCAGATTGATTTGATTTTTCGTTGATTTATAAATGAATGACAATGAATAATAAATAAAAATCAGTAAATTTGAAACTACATAGCGAAATAACAACGAGTGAAGGAGAAGCCATCCTTACGTTTCCAAGAAAGTTTTTGCCATCTAAATTTCCAATGTTCAGAAAGCAAAAGACTATGATTACTTTCTTCAATTATTATGACTTTGACAAAATATTACTATTATAAATTATTATTATCACAGCTTCAAATATTATTGATTAATTTATATTGATTCGTATTAACATTTGGTGATTAAATATGAAAAAATTTAAATTTTCAAATGCATTGTTTCCTAATATAATTTGTTGATAGACGAAGAACCCGATTTACAAAATTTATCTATATAATTTATATTTCTTCGAAACAGAAACTTCACAGTTTTTTAATCATAAAAGCTAGTTAAATTTGTGACGGATAAAATGAAGGATGGGATTATCTTTATTTCTTCTGAAAATTTAAACTTTTTAAATGACCTGATTCAGTATAATGATGGTATTAAAACTACTTTTAATTTGTTTGGAATATAAAATCTCCATTTCTGAAATAGAATATTAAATACTGATTTAAAAAAAGGAAAGAACTAATATATTAGCAAAGTATTCATTTTACGATACTGGTGGTATTACTCTACTGTTCTTCCAGCTCGTTTATTGAAAAAACAGTCCTTGTACGCAACCCTGGTGAACACATTGAAGGGTCATAAGCGTTTTAAACTTGCTCTAATTTTGTTCAACAACAACAGTTCTTTTCATTTTAGTCGCCATATTTAAATACATGTACAGAAAAATGCAAACGGAACTCGGAATGATAAAAGCACAAAAAATGTTTTAAAAAATTAATAAAAGCCATTGTACCATTTACTATTACAGCGGTAAAATCGACGTGGAGTTTCCAGCAACACTAGCTATACAGTCGTCCGGTTGTCCCGTTCTGCCGGACCTTAACGCCTTACAAATAGAAAAATAAATACATGTACAGAAAAATGCCAACGGAGCTCGGAATGATAAAAACACAAAAAATGTTTAAAAATTTAACAAAAGCCAATGTACCATTTACTACCACAGCGGTTTAATCGACGTTGAGTTTCCAGCAACACTAGCTATACAGTCGTCCAGTTGTTTAGTTCTGCCGGACTCCTTACAAATAGATAAAAACAAACACCTTCCTGACCATAGAGAAAAGAACAGAGTGCATTTTTCTATTTATGCTATTTACAAGAGCAGGAAATGTAATAGTGGCAGTCATGTAATAGCAGAACAGAACACCACTTCACGCCCCTGCGACTGTAACCTTTTGGTTATTTAAACAGTGTGGCGAACATGAAGTGGAAGAGACATCGGAAGACGCTCCTTAACTGTCTGGCAAATAATGGCGAAGGCTAGGGAGATGGAAGAGGTTACAAAAATACAAATCTAAAAATCTGGGATAATATACAAGAAACTAAGGGGAGTACCATATAAAACCATATACAAACAAAAATTGTAAAAAGGAAAGAAAAATGAGTATGAAATATACAAATATCAACAAACAAGAGAGAAAAAAACTAATCAAGTAAAGAAGGCCACAAAAACAAACTAAAATGCGAGTTTTAAAGCACATGCGTGTCTGTTCTGTTGATTGTTCTTTTCTCCATAAAGTGTAAGTTCTTCTGTGTCATGTAATATCAACATGATACGAAATTAGCTTTAGCTTGAAACGATTTTAAACCTTCAATGTGTTCACTAATGCTGTCTAGCTTCATAGAGCACTTGAAGCACTTCCAGTTCTGTTGAAGGTTCGATAAGAGCTGTCTATTGTTTTAAGAATCTTTGGAACAATTCGATAGCGAATGCACAAAGTGGTTCCTTCTGTTTTGGAATCAAGTCATAATCACAGGGCTTAAATTCGGGTAGAGAAATTCCCCCAATCCCTTCTAGCAAAAAAGATCAGTCAAGGATTGCGACCGAGTTGTTCCAGAGATTCTTTAAGCAGGCCATTCATATCTGCTCCAAAATGGAAGTTTTGGAACACACACGGGAAGGTAAAAACAATCGTCAAGGTCGAAAACCTATGGAAAATAGCATACCGGCTGGGAAAAGCTGGATTTTCAACCTAACTAAATTCCAGCACTTCCTGTGCCGATTCTAAAGGTGGGACCCTGATACGAGGGTAGGGGCAGATCAAACGATTTGACTAGAATGGGACCCGGAGACGAGGCTACCTAATCGGGAATCCACTGAATGGGAAAGAAATAGGGGGGAGCGAAGAGCGCACTTTGGAGCTTCAAATGAATGACGTGCCTGATTTTTCGACTGGAATGGGTGGGAAAAAAACTGTTGGGACAAATGGAATGGAAAGGACTACAGATGAATTGCCGGCTTTAAGCAGGCAATTCACATCGTTTCCAAACTGGAAATTTTGAAACACTGGAAGGAAAAAGAAACAATCAGTTTTAAAAACTGATGGAAAATGGCATAACGGATCGGGAAAGCTGGAATTCCAATGAAATCAAATTCCAGCGCCTCATACGCTGATTTCCATTTGAGACCTCGAACGAGGCTAGGCGGTACATCAAAAGATTTGACTAGATTGGCACCTCGCTTCGAGGGTAGATCATGTTGATAGTAAAATCGGAAATCTTCCGTGGGGGGGAGAGAAATGTGCGTGGGTGTAACAAGGTTTCACAAAACAAAATAAGATTAACAGATTTGACGATCAAATGAAATTGGTGTGTTGAGGGAGATGTTTAGGAAGGAGCGAAGAGCGGTGGTATCGCACTTTGAAGCATCAAGTGAATGGCGTGCCTGGATCTTTCGATTAAAATGGATGGAGGAAAAAACGAGTTTAGGACAAATGGCATGGCTAGCTTTCAAGTGAATTGCCGACTTTAAGCAAAATACGGCACCATCCAAACCATCAACAAAACTGGTATTGCTTCCACATATCTGGAAGGAAGTTGCGCACAACACTGGTGACTATATTGAAGCGTTTCAAGCTAGTATCAATGTTGGATCAGCTGTATTTATAATGGTTGAAATTATTAAATTTCTAACCGTCACAATTAATCCAGAATCGATGGAAACAGAATGTCGGATAAGATAAAACAGAATGTCGGATAAAGAGACTCTGGATGCCTTCTTTTACCATCGTTCTGTTATTTCGCTCTCTTCCAAAGATTACAGCACAGTAGCGTCTGGAACGGGATTTTCGCAGGAACCTATTATCCGCGGAATAGGTTCCGAAAACTAATCAGTATCATTTATCATTTAGACCAAAATGTAGAAATTAATTTTAATAAAAAAAATTATCCATTTTAGTACACTAATAAAAGTGCGTTTTCAAAAAAAAACTTATTTCATTCGTGATGACATTATGTTTGTCTTACTGTGAACTCTTCTTACAAACTCAACTATCAAGGAGGATGAAATTTGGTATGTGACCTTCATGCTAAAATTGTAGATACCCGTCAGAAAACAAAATGCACCAAAGGTAAGTTTGTCCCTCTGTCTGTGCGTATAATAGCATTATTTTCCTACAATGTCCTTTATTTATTTTTTCCCTCCAAAATATCTTTTTACACATACCTTAGGCGAAAGTAGGAATACTTGACCCTAAGTGATTTTCTCGGATTGCAAAATAATTGGCATTTGTGTGTGCCATTTTTATTTGACTTTGAGTCACACGATATATTGGAGGGGATTTTTATTCCAATCTGAAAAGCCATCGTAACGATGTGTAGGCAAATATGTTTTGTGGGTCCAAAAGTAAATATTTATTTCTTAATTCCTCAGTGGATTTTAAGTTATTCATGAAGACATGATGAATTAAAATATTTCTGGGTTTTAAGCATACTTCTAGCTATAATTTAATATACGGTTGTGGAATATCTTAATTCTAAGTGGTTTAAATTTTAGATTATTTAGAAAAAGTCAAGTTAAGGATACTTTGACCCTACCCAGTTAGGAATACTTGATCCTACCAAAAAGTAACTGTAGCTTTAGTATCGTACCCGACCGAAGCACATTGTGTGATATGGGGTCAATTTTCTGGTCCGGTGGGGTTTGGCGCCTCTATGGCAATTCAAATATAAGAGAATAATTATTTAAAAATAGTTTGAAATAAATTATTTAATAAATAAAATTTCCTTTTAATGTGATAATTTTAAATATTAGAAAAAATTATTTTAGTAAGAATTTTAAAAAAGAATTGAAATTTATTTGTTCCATTTTTTTCATCGCTTGAAAATAAACAATTTTTATTCCTTTATTATTTCAACAAAAATCTTTTGCTCGAATTGTTTTTCATCGTTTTGTCTTCGCCATTTCGGTTGAGTTCGTATTTTGTTGGTTTGTTTTGTATTTTCTCGTGGAATATATTTTATTTCTTTTGTTTTTCTTTCCACTATAATGTTAGGAGAACCGAGTAAGTCTATTAAACTTTTCCAATTTATTGTTTTAAGAACATTATTTAGATCCTTTCTTTTCATTTTGGTGCTATTCTGTTCTATTCTAATTTTCCAAAACCGGTAATTCTTCAGTGTGACGTTGTTGAGTAACATTGTTATAATTTTTATCATAATTGTTATATCAATATTTTAATTGTTTATTTAATTTTGAACTATTTTAATTTAATTTAATAATTATATTTAATTTAATGACTAGACTAATTCAATTTATTAACTAGATTTTTATTAACAGCAATTGCGTTTTATAATTCCCATATAATTTAATTTTTAATATTAGTGTCATTAATATTTTTTTGATATTGACACTTTCATTTCAGTAGTTGTAACTTATTACTAAATTTCACGTGCATACAAATTATCGAAAGAATTTAAGTAATCTTTGCATGTAGGGCAAAGTATCCCTACCCCTAGGATCAAGTATCCCTAGCTTATGGTAAAGTATCCCTAAGCTTAGGAATACTTGACCATAGGTAGTTTCATGAAATATATGTAGTATGGGAGCCTAGGTCCCGTGTGAGGTGAAGTATGCTGTTTCTTAGGTGAGGACGCAGTTCTGCTATTTTAGAAATTTAATGGACAAGACGAACACAAACATTTAGA
This sequence comes from Araneus ventricosus, assembly GCA_013235015.1. NCBI lineage: Eukaryota > Metazoa > Arthropoda > Arachnida > Araneae > Araneidae > Araneus > Araneus ventricosus. The sequence continues at coordinate 17,223 of BGPR01007167.1, read as the reverse complement.
CGGGACGAACATAAAAGGAAAGAGATAAAGTAAAAGAATTAAGAGTGCGGTTACTGCCCTTTTACATCAAATTAAATTAGTCAATCATCACGGCAGTTCAGGCAGCATAAAAACCAATCCCACTATAGAGGTCTATGGGGAGTATTTTCGATTCCAATATTTGGCGATATTTCGCTTTTCTGGCGAGAAATGCTTTATAAAGTTTTTCTATTTCGACGATGACCAAGAGATGCAATCTGTTATAAGGATGTAAGCATTTCTACTTTGTAGGGGTTTTTTGTGGGTATGTGTGTGACTTAAAGTAGAATGAATTCCTTCTTGAGTGTCTTAAAGTTGAAAATAATTTATTATTAGTTGTTAATTGTAAATAAAGATGGAGAGTTTTCAAAATACGATGAAGAAAACTCAGTTTCGCGCCAATCAAAGTAGACACGGAAACCCTAGCGGGCACAATGATCAACTTGGCGTGGTAAAAGATATTCCCATAGGCGCCTATAGTGGGATTGGTTTTTATGCGTTCAGGCATCGCGTTCCATCGCTCAATCGAACCAAGTCTGTTCCTCGCAAAAGCGGGCTCAGTTCTGTCGTTAGCAAGAGAAGAGATCCGTCGTGTCACGTGACGTCTGCTCGTAAAGCGTTGCCAATCGTTCGTTCTAAACTACGGCTCCAGACGGCATTCTTGACGGTGTGTCGGCGGAATCCCACATACATATATTTTATGATTAAATGAAATATCAAATTAGAATAAGAACATTTCTCTCTTAAGAATACATCCTTTTATTATCAAGACATTCGAAAAATATAAGAAAAATTAAAACTAGGGTCAAGTATCCTAGTTTTCCCTAAGACCTTCTGCTCGAAACTCTGTAATCCTTACGTCATACTTTTAAACATGAAAACAAACAAAAACACTAATAAAAATGCTTGGATCGGTTTTTTTATATAAATTTTTCTGTAAAACATCTTTTTTCCTAATAATTTTAAATTGTAAGAAAATTTCCATAAGAAAACTCCTTTTTACTTGTCGTAGTATCAAAGATTTAAATTGAGGGGAACGAAACTTCTTTGCAGCTGTGAAGGATTCAACAGCTGTTTAACGCACCTGTTTTCTAGCATTCTTTAAAAATTATGTCAGCTGCTTTATTATTTACAATGAGAAGAGAATTCGATTGACAGTTCTTACTTTTGGTCTCTTATTTGTTGAACATACACATAAAGTTAAGAAAATGACAATATTTTAATCATCCTTGGCAATTGTGACAAAACAATAAACAGTCTTCATTAAGGACTAAAAGTGTTTAGGTGATCAAAGCAGTAAAAATATAGCTAACATTGGTGATTGTGGTCAGGATATAGCTGAAATTAAATTATTTACTTTCAAAATATAGTAATGAATTTTTGACAGCATTTTTCCCCACATTATATAGACTATAAATTTTGAATCTGTTTGCTGGTATTTACAATTTTTTTTCTCATTACTTTTGTTTATTTATTTTTACTTTTCAATTTTTTTCTCAATTATATTTGGATCAGACCCTTTTGTTGTATCGCCTGTGCGAAATTTGTGACTTTTATACGTTGTGTGATATTTTGTGTATTTGTGTGCTCTTATATGAATTTTGAATGCTTTATTCTTTTTCCTTTTTCCCCACCTTGTACAGCTTTTACTCCATTTCTCGTTATTATCAATTTTTTTGTGTATATGTGACCAGTTTTTTTGCATCTATACCTATTTGAAAAAATTTTAATATGTTTTGGTATCTATTCCCCTTGTTTATTCACTTCATTGCTTAACACCATTCATGTGTTCGTGTGGATGTGACCAATTTATTGAATAATTGTTTCTTTTTTTTTCTTCCCCCTTTTCTGTTTGGAATTTGCATTTGTTTCATTTAATTTGAAGCTTCCTTCAACCCTTTTTTGAGTATATTACCTACTTATGTAAGCCTTGTGTTGTACTTGTTGGTGCACAAGGAGTTTTTCTCAAGAAATTGCAAAATAAATATATATATTGGCCCTCTCAAAAGGGTGGTGCCTATAAATTTCGAAATAATGTGACATAATCGATTCCTAAGGTCGATTGGCATTTGATTGTTGTAATTTCATATCTGGGTTGGCTTTTTCATATTATTAGTTTTTAATCTTATTAGCTTTCTGTATTTCGTTGTGTGAATAATATTAGGTTATATTGTTTATCATATTTAATTTTAAATGAGGGTTTAATAGGTGTATATGATGAAAATGTTATTTGGGTTTTAAAGGTTTAAATATATATATATAATGATTTTCGTGGTCGTAGACATTGAAATAGACAGGCCGAACAAATAACTACTTCTTATTTTATTATCAAACTATTTAAGGAAAATATAGGAGAGTGGTGGGATACGTGCATCTCCGTTTAGGTTACAAGTAAAAGTGAACAGAAAAATCCCTGTATTCTCTCAGATAATGGAATAACATATTGACACGTGATCAAAGTGAAGGGAATATCGGGTATTTTTAATAAATTACGTAAGAGTTTTAGGGGGGGAAAGTCTAGCGCCAAGGAGACGCGTCATTATTTTCGGTGTGCACGTGAAAGCGATTAAAATATTCTTTTAGTAATAAATATGCCAAAACGAGAGATTTAATATACCTCCAGCGCGGGAAAAGAACGGAACTGGAGTTTTAGAAAAGTGCTTTCGGAATACATTAAGACTTTAAAATATATAATATTAGAATTTAAATATATATATATATATATATATATATATATATAGAAAGAGATAGAAACAAAAGATGTCTGGAGTAATCAAAAATCGCCTTAACTCTTTCAAGCTCACTACATGTTTCGTTATGAAAATTTCTAAATTTCTTTCAGAGATGAGTATTAGACATGTAGCTGATCATAAATATGTAAAGGAACAAAAATTACGCATTTATTTTTATTTTCAACAAATTTGTGGTTTCACAGTGAAACTAATTAACGGTAACGGGCTATTTTTCCTCCGAATAAGTTATCATCGAATTGCAATATAAATTATGTATTTATTTTATAACTATGTATGAGTAATCATGATATTCAACTTTCATAAAATTCAATATTACTTTCGAAGATTCAATTTCAAAAAATATCAATTTGTGCAATAATCCTCATCATTTTGTTTCTCTTAGAGATCGAAAGCAATTCAGCTCTTGCAATGCCAATATCTTTGTGAATACTAACGGTATTGAACTGGAATTTTCATATAAGTTGGCCTGTATATCTGGCTCTTAAGTTAGGAAAGAAAAATTACGCTACGTTTCGCCCATGCGCAGTAAAAAACTGCTCAATGTGTAGTTTCACTGCGAAACCTATGAATGTGAAAGGGTTAACCCTTAAAACCCCGATTTTTTTAAAATTGATTTTAAAATGTTTTTTTTTAAATGGGAAAAATATTTTTAAAAATCTTATTTTGTTTTAATTATATTTTATGGATAAAAACCAGGGGTTTTTTTACCAAATGACAACACTTGGCATTATTTCAGAAAAAATTTCCTAGATAAAATTCAATAATATTAAACACAGGTGAATTTTAATAAATAATAATACAGATAACGAATTTCCTTCAACATTGTAGAATGAAATATGGTATTCTCAAACGTACAAACAAAGCTAAAAAGATGCAGCCTCGAGTGAAAAACATTAATTTATTTTTATTTTTTCATCAGCACTCAGGCTGCCATCTAAATGTTATAAATTGATTTAATAAAAATTTCAATATGTACCCTATTGGCAAGAGCAAGCCTTAGAGCTTCAGTCTTATTCTCAAGATTTTAGAAGACGAAATTGGGTATATTGCTTCTAGGCAACACTGGTCGTTTATGGGTTAAATATTGCAATCATCCATTCACGGTAGTTTAAAGTTCGTTTTGAATCTACAAGAAACCTATTCTAGAAAAGACTTCATATTTTAGAAGCATGTCAGATGAAAACGTAGACACCTGAGGCGTATCCCCCTTCCTCAAACTTCCACACCACACCAACAGGAGGACCTATGCCCCTCAATGGATTTGGAGTGCACCAAGCACATAAACAAGGCGGATCTTCCATGGAATTCGATCTCTAACGCATCACCTTTTTTTCTCGCAGATCAAACGCTACCTCATAGGTCAGCGTAGCCTGATAAACTTTTTTGGCATTACAGAAACCTTCTCTAATCTGCCACTCCACCATAGTGGTCACCTCTCTTAACGGTCACTTCTGTTTTGGCCCATAAATATGATGTTAAAGTAACTCCTAGAAACGGCCATCCAAAACTCTCAGCAATTTTCACGTCTCTCGTTCAACTTCAGTGAAACACATTACTTTCGTTTTTGAGACCTTGGACCTTTTATTCACATAAAAGTGAAGAAAAAAGACCAAAAATTTCTTAAATTCAAAACAATGCCAGAAATTATTTCTATATTAATTATTCCTGTCCAGTGGCGAATCCAGAATTCCTGTCTGGGTGGGGGGGCTGAGGTCATAAACATTTTGTATCGTCGTGACGAATGTCAAACCTCGTGGCTTATGTAAACCAAAACACTTTAACTTTACCGACTTTACTCACCTGACAATAAGAATCATAAAGAACAGTACAATACTTTCGATAAATTAAAAAAAATACAATGAAATAACTAGCCAAAAAATGTCTTCGACCAGGTCAACGCTGCAAGTACAAGTGGAATGACTAGAAAAGTAGGAAAATTTTCGAGACTTGTCAAGCCAGAAAGAAAAGTTGTCACGTTTTTATTATTTTTTAGAAAAAGAGAAAATAAGAACAAACAGTTGTAGTGATTTTAAATAAAATCAAGAAGTCTGGTTTAGCTCTGGAGGGTGCTGCAGCCCGATAGCCACCTGTCCTGTCCTGTCTCAATGTGAAGAGAAAAGTGAACTTCGGCTTGTATTGAAGTTGGACATTCAAGAGTTCATTTGTGTCGTTCGGGTGCTGATTCCGGCAAAGAAGCTACTGATATGAGTTGCGACCATTAGCTTTCAACTAAAGAGACTTTTGGAAAAACAGATGATAATATCGCCAGTTCCTCAACAACTACCGGAGACTCGATTAGGGATATAGTTTTCCCAATTAAGAAAATGCAAAATTGAAAAAAAAGTCACCAAAACGGTGGAAGATCCAAACGAACATAAATTTTATCTCTTAAAAAAATAGAAATTTTCGAATAAAGTACTTTTTTTAGATGTTTCTTAACCTTCCAACGAGCGCGCTAAAAATTTTTACACGAGCGGGCGCGTGTCGTACTTTTTACGACTCAGTAAGTTTCTTAATTTTTACCCTTGCAGCTGTAAGTCACTACATTATAGTTATAAGACACTCATCAGAAAAGCAAATCCTTTCATCAAGAATGAAAATTAAGTTTTATATTATTTGCAAATTCTAAAATTATACTGAAATCAGAGAAAGCAATAATATTTAATACCATTATTTTCTGAAAAAGGTACTAAGCAATATATAATAAAAAAAATAGTATAATACCAACTAAAGATTGTACAACAAAGACTTTCTTCTTAGTTTCTTATCATTGTCCTTGCATTGGAAACATTGAACTTTTCCTAGAGAGTGACGCTTGCAAGTATACTATATATTGCACCTACTGTATTTCATGGATTTCGATGACCGTTTTATTTCTTTTACACACAAACCACAAACTCCTATTCTCAATGCTGGTTGATGTTCACTTGCTTTTTCAGGTTGTGGTGTATAATTTAGATTTAAAGACATGGTAATGTCATATGGCGATGATCAGATTTTTGGGGGCTCGAGTAGTGAGGTGTTTTCATAAGACTGAAGTTTTTCAAAAAAAATTCTTCGGCTTGGCGGATTATTGGCAGGCTTATTACATATTAAATTGAAATTCTAAATCGCTGTAATGCGCAGTGGATATATAATATGAAACTGAAACTTTAAGACGTAAAAAAATTTTCAAATTACACGAGCGGGCGCGCGTCGTACTTTTTACGACAGAAGCAAAAACAGTATGAAATCACGCATGAAGGAATAGTAATGACCTTCAGACGGTTTTGACTCCGAATGTGAGAACAGGGCATGAAAAATCTTGTTTGTCGTAAAATTTGCGCAGGCGCGCCCGCTGGAAGGTTAAAATTCTCTGCATCAGAACTAGCAAAGTAGCTTGTTTAAATACGTACAGTGCACTCCCGATTATCCGGGTAAATCACCGGGAGGGGTCCCACGGACAATAGAAAAACACGGATAATCCGAAAACTCTTCTTTATCAAATCAACATCAGTACAAAAATATAAAAATTACTTACATTTATTTGCATGCTGTATAACATCAAACTAGGAATTTTCCTTTTAACATTTACTGCTTTAAAAAATCTGTCGTGCGTCTTTGCTTCTGCTGTTTGTTCATCTCTTGTCGTATATCGACACATATTTTAAGATCCGCAGTAATGTCACCGTAATCGAATCCTCTTTATCCCATATAATCTAGCAAAGTTTCCACAGATTGTAGAGCAGCAGAATGAGAAATTGCATTTCCCTCATTTAGTACATCTTCTGCATCAGTACTAGCTGATTCTCCATTATCAAGTTTTTGAAGGATTTCTAATTTTTGTTTAACATTTAAAACGTTTTGTTTTCGTTTCACACCACTCATTTTTACCAGTAAAAAATTTCACGCTACTAACTGACGATAAATAATACGCAAAAACTAAAGGAACACGTGCGAAAGTGAGAGAAGACGAAAAAGTTAAAGAATTACGCGTCAGGGAGAAGCGTGTTCGTACGAGAACTAGATAGCAGGAAGTGGATGATTCATTTCTCGGAAAATTAGGGGTTGAACCGGTAGAGATTGCACATGGAGGAAGAAAAAAAGCTATTCTCTAGCCTCCGCCGTCACGGCTCACTAGGTTCACGGAATGAATCTCTCGATCGAACATCAACATCGATTTTACATGCATGATAAGCGTGAAAATGTTTCTCTTTATTTTTTTGTGAGTCCGGAATGAGCACGGACAATCCGCAAACCGGATAATCCGCGTACGGATAATAGAGAGTAAACTGTATTTTACATTTCCGGACATGAAACTCTTTAGAGCGCGCCAATTTTCTTTGGACGGAGGGTGTCCGATGTAGATAGATCTCACTCTACTTTCATAAATACGGTTACGTAAAATAATAATCACATGTTAATTAAAATTATAATTTATAAAAATCAATTATAAAACAAATTTACAATTTCTTCAGTACCTACCTTTTTAAGTCCTTGGAATCATTTTGAAAATAGCATTTTAAACTATTTTGAAGGCTAGCTTCATGAAAATTCATTACTGGTTTCTCGAAAAAGTAGGAAAAACTGTTCTGTTATTATGGAATTCAGGGTTCATCTTCCTTCTTAGATAAACAAAACTTCCTCCTTGACATATCATAAAATTAATCCGCCTTCCCCCAAGCGTAATAAATATTAATTCGGGTATGATTTTCAATTTAGAATAAGGAAATCAGCATTCGTATCTCGAAATATAGAATTCTTCGACTTCCTCTTAAAGAATTGAATTTTTATCCAGAAACATCTTAATTCATAGGTCAGAATTTACGACTCCAGTAGCATTCGACAGTAAAATAAAAATAAAAATCTTTTTCAAAACACTCTTTTATTATCGTGTTAAAAAAAAGGAAAATATTTGTTTTTAAGCCTTATTATTTAGTTTGACATGTATGATATGTGTTAAGATGGAATTCTGTAATTGATTTTTTATTCACTTCCTGATGAGATGAAATTTTGTACGCTTGTGTATTCTTGATGAAAATACACTATTTTAATATTTTCAGAACTTAATTACCAGTTAATGAAATAATATAATTAAATTTCGATTGCTTACGAGTGGCGCCATCTAATAGGGAAATTTGAAAAAAATGATTTTAAGCGTCCATAAATTTTATGACAATCAAATTAAAGATTTAAAATTAGAAAATCAGTTAAATATAAAATTTCTACTTTTTTAGTACACTAATAAAAGTGTGTTTTTAAAAAGTGTTTTTATTAAAATTATTTAAAAATATGCACGTTAAATCAAAGTTATAAAAGCATGAGTCGAGAATTTCCGACCAACGTTATTTTACCATTAAAATATTTTAATTTCTTTTTATGTTTGTAAAGTAATGAAATTATATGCTATGGATTATTGTTAGCTGTCATAATCCGTTAAAAGGCAATGTTTTCTGCCCGAATTGGTCGTTAACTAGTCAACGATTTGGCATAGATTTTTATGGAAATTCGACAAATTCGTTCGGGAGATCCACAAAATAAATGAAAAATTAAATAATTTCCTTTATTATGGGTAACAGCGTTTATTTATGAGTAACGACAATAATATAAACCTCTTGCTTAATTTCTTTGGAATTCCGCTCTTCTTTCAGGCCCGTTAACATTATCAGTTTTCTTTCCAACGTAGGACTACGTTCTTCCCATTGGGGTCTCAAGAAGGAAATTGATTCAAGCCAAAACGCCACAAAACTTGGTATGGGAGATCTTCTATACCTCGGTAACTATATATGTTAAAAACATAACTAATACCTTATTTTAGAGATAAAGGGTAACAACAGAAGTTACAAAAAAAAATAGAAAATCGGAATCGTAGTCCAGCGACTACTGAGTCGCAAAGTTGGGCAAAAATACGCATGAATTGGTGACGCGATCCTCTATATCTCGGTAACTACATATGTTAAAAACATAACTAATGTCGTATTTTAGAGATAATGGGTAACAACAGAAGTTGCAAAAAAACTTACTTAAATTTAAAAACTTTCGAGGAACAAAACAGTCACGCGAGTAAAGTAGTCCTACGCCTTTAACATCAGCGACTGTTGGAAAAGACAGCCTCCCGTCATTTTTTTAATAAGAATGTCAGAAAATCACTTTAAAAAGTTCTAATAACAGAAATCAAGTATGTGATACAAAAAGAGGCTATGTATGCTATTATCAGAAAATCCATAGATGCTCAAAAAAAGAGCTTCTCACTTTCGTTCCTCATCTGTTCGCCTGACGAGTTCACTGCTGTGTCTTTTAATATCCAACTAACGTACTCTCTTTTCTCTTGCGGCGACGCCATGTATGGTAATAAGATACAGTACTACATTTATTTTTGCGCTGATTCTGTGAAGTGTTCTTTATCCAGACATGTGTTAGTCTTTCGAGCATGCAAATCGTTCCTGCATGTGTTCATTGGTGGAATTGTTCTCAATCCGAACTTTTCGTTAACCGGGCCCCCCCCCCCCTAGCGGGGTATTGAATCTGATATCTGTGAAGTAAAGAAATAGTCTGAAAAAGAATTTTGTTTAGTTTAATTAGGTTAGATTAAGTTCCTTTTTCGAAGATACACCAGACCTATTTCGGGAAGGATCTCGTCATTTAGAACAATGGCCAGATGATAAGAACGACACCCGAACCGACACTCCCTTTCCAAGTTTCCACACCACACAGGTGAATGGACGCTTAATCCTCAACGGTTTTAATGGGCCTTATGTTATACATGGCGGATGTTACCTGGAATCGGATCTCGAACCCTAGACTCTAACACGAGGCCACCCCGGCTTCATTAGAAACAAAATGTATACGTTTCGAGTAACTTTTTAGTTCGACTATTTATAATCGTAAATTCTATTCATCAAATTTATGCTTCTATTTAATCTTATCTCTGAGGTAGAGAAATTGAAATTTTTATTTCTCTTTGAATACATCTTCTTTATATTGATGCATTTTTACAGATAATTCATTGAAGTTTTAAAAAATAGTTTTAGCCACCCTAACGCGACATATTTACACATATACTCTAAGATACTAATTGGAAAATATGCGTAATTTTTTTAAATAAACGTCAGAGAATATAGAAATGATAATAACGTGTCACTTTTAAATTGTGAAAAGATTGGACACGATAATGTTTAAAATGAATATAGTTACAAAAATCGTTCTATGGGTGTATGGTGGAACAGTCCAACAGGCAGGATAATGGATAATAACTGTTTATTCACAAATACTTAGAAAAACACGAAGCACAGGTAACAGGAACAATAGTTCTTTTACGGATTAACAACGCAAACAGACAGCAAATCACTAAAAATGACAGTAACAGCACTTTCAATAACTCTCAGCTCACCAGCTTTCCAGCTCGAAATGCAGACGAAACTCCAAGCGATTCCTCGAAAGTTGTTCGTTCCTTTCGTTTGCCAAAGCGTTCGCACTCCAAAGTCGTTCCCTCCTTTCGGTTGCCTCCGTTTATATACTCTTGCTCGACTGGTCGTCACTTCACATGGAATTATCTAGTACATTCTGCATATCTCCTCTCCTAATAGAGATATCGAGAAAATTATTGCTTTTTCGGGAATCTTCCAGTTTTCGCCAAGGTCAGGAGTTCCTGACCGGGCCGTCCACGGCATTTCTTACGTACCCCTGTAAAACTCTCTTCCCAACCATAAGACCAGCAAGGTAGGAAAACGACATTACATTTTTTAACAATATAATAAAAATCCGAAGTACTCTCCTCTCGATTTTGCCGTATACTTTCGCATAATATTAAAATCACATGATCATTTTTAACGAGTTTAAAAAATTATTGTGGCTGTATGTTATGCACCCAAACGTGCTTGTTTGCCATCCATTAAAAAATTCTCTTTTTAAAAAGTATTCAAAATCTTCTTTTCTGCCGACACCTTTGACATTATTATTTTGTTATTTCGTACCGTTGATGATTTCCTGCGGCAACTTCGGAATTAATTATCCAAAAAAATGTATACAATTTTAAAATTCAGAAAATAATCGATTTAAAAATGTCGGTTTGATTGTCACGCAACTTTTCTATCATGTTCGCAATATTTTTAAAAATTCAGTTTTAAGGCGACACATTACCTCAAAAATTGGCCAAAACATCATTTTTTATTTTATTGGCTTGTTTCGTTTATCTTATCTTTCTACTTATTGTACCAAAATTTCAACTGTGTACCTTTAATATTATAGAAGTTATTTAGGCTTTTATTTACGATGACCAATGATAAACATGCGCAAATGGCAACTTTACCTGGCTTTTCTCCATGTCGGACTCTTCTTCACTTTCATGTTTTCAAAATGCTAAGGCTTTCTTCCCTTTTCAGATAGAGCTTTCAAACTTTTTGTGCTTGTTTATTGTTAAGCATGTGATAAAACTGTTCTTGCAATAAGCATTCAGTTGCTTAGTATTTTTTATATATACAAGATAAAAATTGAGTTAGTGCTAAATCTTCTCATTTTTCACCACATAAAACAGTAAAAAATCTATATTTAAGCGAATATTAGAAGCACCTTAAAATCCATGCTTAGTTTTGTGTAATATATTTCAATGAATCTGCAAACAAAATATGAAGCAAAAATATTCATATTTGAAAAAGTACTAGGGAATTTGAAAAGTTGAATTTTTCTCTAAAAAAGTTAAATTTCAATTTAACAAGAAGATCAAAATGATTTTTTTCTCTTTAAGATGTTTTATATGATTGTTATGTTTTAATAGTATGAAAACGTTTTCAATAATATTTCGAATAAAAAATATTGTTCGGAAGGTAATGTGTCCCCTAAATTATACCAACCATATTACCAATACACATAAATGTCATTTATTTTTGTCAAACATTTAATATTTTGAATGGAACAACGCGCAGGCAAATAAATAAATAGTTAAAGCATATACAATATTTTTCTGAGAGACAAGTGTCAATACGCTTGTTAAAAACATCTTTTTAAATAAGTTATTTTTTATTGGTGCTTCACTTTATAGTACAGTGAATAAATTCAACCATGTATTGAGGGAAAATACTTCTTCCCGCTAAACAATTTGGTGCAAAATTTGATACTGATTTACAATTTTGTGGTGAATTTTGGGCTTTTAGAATAAAATTGCAATAAAAGATGGCAAACAAAATTGAAACTATATCCTTGATAAAAATTCATTTATGATTTCAAGATTAGTGCTTTAATTCGTAGGAAAAAAACGGCAAATATTTTTTCACCAACCTAATATAGTTTTCTGAAACAAACGGTCAAATACACAGACATAATTCCAAAAAAGTTTTATTGGACTAAGGAAAGTCTAAAACATGGAGATTCATCAAAATTTTACGATTCAATTTTTAGACAATTACAACACTTTCCCTCTACTTTGTGTCCATAAAAGTAAAGAAAGCTACATCCACTTAAAAAATTCCTGTATTAACTTGATTTGAACATCCCAAATTCTAAACTGAGCGTTTGCAAAACTGAAAATGACCTTGAAATCAAAAAGATCTGATGATATTTTCGATATACAATGCAGTGTACAGATAGTATTTAACGCCATTCTTAAGAGCAGTTTAACTGTAATTTTCAAGACTGGTCCATTTTCAGCACGATAGCCAGGGATTATTTTTATGCTCTGTGGCGAAATTGTATATCTGTGTCGAACATTATCAGTATCTTCATTTTATAAAAGCATTTACTGCATTTTTAAAATAATCATTTTTGCAGTAGATGGTTTTTTTTTCTAGATGCGCAAAATAATTTATTTTCTAACATATCAGCTCGTTGATAGCATATTCTGTTCAGATTCTTTGTAACGCAACGCTGACGAAGAAAAATATTTATCCACTGAATTCATTTTGAGAAAGATTTAATAATTTTTCCGACAGTGCAATAAAATAATGTTTTAATGATGTTAAATTTGAGTTCTGGGTTTCTTGTTTCAAATTTCACAGCTTGATGCGAAGTTGTTGCTGTTTTTTATTCCGCTTGTTTGTTTTCAGAATTTAAAAAATGAGAATTTTAATAGAAAAACCTTAATTATCTATAAAATGAAATTACTTTACCAATGAACGGTTAAGAATTTGAAATGATTTAAATGGTGACCTGTTTTTAAGCACTTTTACTCCACTCAACTGTTCCCATGTTTGTAAATTTGTAGTTTTGTAATCGATTTTTCAATCACTTCCTGATAGATCACGGATTTGAAAATTTGGATACTTGTGTATTTTCGGTGAAAATACACTATTTTTATATTTTCGGAGCTTAATTATTAATTAATAGATTAAAGTAATTAAATCTTAATTCCATAAGAGGGCGCCACTTGATGGCAAATTTGAGAAAAAAATAGATTTCCAAATATTTATAATGACTATAAATTAAAGATTGAAAAGCAGAAAATATTTAAAATAAACAAATTAATTACTTTTTAATGCACTAAAAGAAAGTGAGGCAGCCGTGGTGGTAAGGTGGAGGCCTTAGCGCAAGAGGGTTCCAGGTTCGAAACCCGATTCCACTAAAGATCCGACGTTTATTGGACCTGTTGCACGCTAAATCATAATCCTCCCGCTGGTGTGGTGTGGAAGTTTGGAAAGGGTACTACCAGCTCAAATCATCCTCGTCATCTGACCACGATTCAGAATTACGAGGCTCATCCCAAAATAGCCCTCCTGTTGCTTCAAAACGGGACATTAATATAATTAAACTAATAAAAGTGTTTTTAAAAATTGTTTCTATTAAATTTGTTTTAAAGTTATATTACCTGCATTTATCTAAACCTCTTCAAGGACTTTAACACATATGTAGTCGTTTAACATTTTACTTTCTGTTATAGGAAGCACACGGCGTTTTAGATGTCCCTGAGTTTGAAAAAAATGTTTTTAAAAATATGTATGTCAGTTCTTGTATATGTGAACATGATAGCTCAAAGAGGAACGAACAAAATGGATGAAATGTCACATGTGGTTCACCTTACAACAAAAATTTATATCCGAACCTAATTTTAGACAGAACCTGTCAATGTAAAGAGTTAATTTCCCTACAAACAGACTCGATTTTCTTCACTGTGGACTGAAACTATGAAAAATGAGTGATGTTTACAATGATTTCACACATGTCTGTTACCATACACGTTCATCACCATTGTTCGGGAATTTTTTTAAAAAATTCTAAGATTTATGAAACATAGAGAAAAAGTTACAGAAATCATAATGATATCATTAAGTAAATAATTTTTAGCTTTTAAGATGGTGTAAATATTTCTTCTTTCGGAAAAAATTTTCCGAAGGATCGATGGAATACATCTGAATGTACGAAATCAAAAAACAAAAGTGACATCCTTACAACTGAAAAGGTGATTCTGGAACTTTTAAAGGATTTCGTGTGTGTGTGCGTGCGTATCTGTTTCGGACCTTTTTATGTGGAAATATATGAGAAAGTTCAACAGAGATTAATTCCGATTCAAACCGTTCATAGATTTGGTCCAAAATTTTATATGGGTCTACAATTCTAACAATAAAACTATATGCCAAATTCCATCTATTTAGCTCGCTGCTTTTTATTTAACAAATTTGCCACTATTCACCCCTGAGGTTCGAACCATCTATCTAATTAGATGACCCCTTCTCTACAATCTCTTAAATACAGTAGAGAAGAGGTCGTCTTATTAGATAATAGGTTCTGGACACACCAGCGCGTCGGTGGCAGTAAATGTGTTAATGTGTTCACGTCCACACGAACGGACAGACAAACAAACTCGTCGTTGAGAGGATTTCATTCCAAAAGTTCATAGAAATCTATAATTTCAATTTTAAGATTATATACCAAATTTCATCCATCTACCTCAGAGGTTCCCAACCGTGGTACGCGTACCCCTGAGGGTACGCAAAATCAAAGTTGTCAAGGGCGGAAACAAGAAAACATAAGGGATTAAAAAAGTTAGAGAATTTTGTTTCTCCAAGTGGATACTTGCTATTTAATTAATTTGATTATTAAATAGCAAGTGTAATTTTTAGCTATCCTTAGAAGATTTTGCGAAGTAATGACGATACTGGCTTCATTTGCTTTGGCGTTGAACTAATACTAGTGTAAAAATAGAATAAAATGTAAAAATCAAAAATAAGTTCTGTAAATGTTATTAATTCGAATCATTTCATTTTTAAATATACTTAAACTAACCTTAGCGTTATGAAACATCCTTGCACAGACCGATGGTTGAAGATTGGGAGTTGGATATGATAGTCGGGAGTACGCGAAAACAAAAAGAATAATCAAGGGGTACGCAAGGGGGAAAAGGTTGGGAACACCTACTCTAGCTTGTTGAGTTCATGAGTTATCATGTTTGAAGAAAGACATGCGGACAGATTTTAATTCCAAAATAGGTTTTTTCGGACTCAGGGAGGACTAAAACGAGGCGATTTATCAAAATCTCGGCGTCGAATTTTTGTAACGATAACAGTACTGTTTCTGTATATTTCGTATATGAGAGAGTAAAAAATAATACCAATGAGTTAAATTTGAAGGAATTTTTACTACTCGCTAATTTTCTGTCGATATAGAGTTAATAAGACGCGATCAAACAAATGAAATAAGTATTTTTCTTTGAAGTAATTTGGCCCTACGGAGGTTACAGAAATAAAGCAGAGAAAACAATCAATCAAGATATTGCGTTAAACAGGCATTTATTATTCCAACATCACATCATGGAAACTTCGTTTTTAAGTGAAACTTTATAATTTTCAATCTTGCCTTGACTTGCACTTTCCGTCGAAAGCCATTATTTCCTTGAGATCCAGAATGTGGGGTTTGGCGCCTTTCGGAACAGAGAACGTGAGTGAAAGCTGAAATGCAAACAATAAATCAGAATAATATTTTGACATTAATTTATGATTTGTTTGCTGTTTTGACATTGAAATAATTTATCATTAACACGTCAAGCGCCATGTCAATCACTGGTGACTGACCCAGCATCTTCCGTCCGGATCGCATCAGTCATCTCTGATCGACAGTATACTTTTCGTTCAGACCAGGTCAGTCACTGTTGATTGACGATATACTTTTTAAAAAATTACATTCTTCTATTAATAGATTTTAAATAATCTGGAGACCATAAAAGAATATACCTTATTATTACTTATTTCCAAAAACCTTTGATGAATATCATTGAATCGTTGATTGCAGAAACCACAAGAGCTAATAATTCAAAATACTGGGAGCTTTGAAAAAAGATTAATTTTTTGAATCAATGATAAAAATCATTTTACCTGGTATATTTTGTATACATATCTTGTGACTTTACTCGATTCTCGCCATTTCTTTACTTGTTTTGTAAATACCTCTTTAGAATGTGAAAACAGCATTAGCGCCATTTTGAAAATAAAAATTGACTCACGTTGTTTCTGCACTCAACGAGTTTATTAAAACGAGGCAAAAATATCCTCTTTTGTCTGCTGAATGTTGCCTGCATATCGATGAAATCGAATATCGCGGACTAAACGTAAAGGATGCCAAAACAGGCTTCGGGCTTAACGTAGTATTAAAATTTGATAGAATCTGTATTAACTGAAGAAATCAAATTTGTTAGCACATGGAAAGTACAAAATAATTTCAGAAAGAAAAAAAAGCAAAATTTGAACGTCTAATAAGGTCTTTATTTTTTATTTTGATTAGTGTGTTTTGATGAAACAAAAATTTGGCTTTTGTTATATAATTCACAAATAAGAAAAATTATTCTGTAATGAAATCTTATCACAATTTTTTTATCTATCGCCTTCATTTTGATCTAAATTTATAGGTGAGTATGATTTTACTTTCTGTTAAAAATATTCGAGTTTTTAACATAAAAAGTGCCTTCATTTTTTGATAAATTTTGCTTTTTATAAAATTATATTGATTTATAGCTAGGTAGAGAACAGCAGGCGAAGAATAAATTTAAGGTATGTGCTTTTTTTTTCTCGTAACCATGAAAAGTTTCTGTTGAAAATAAAGGAAATCTTCACATTCCTTTCGAATACGAAATGAAATTAGGGTGTTTTATTTTTTTTTAATTCGTCCAAGGCTTCTTCAAAATTTATTGAATAGTTTTAAAGATTTGAATGTTTAAACAAAAAAATAGAATAATGAAAGAATAAATTTAAGTTGAAAACTTCCAAGGCACTGTTTTGCGAGAAATAAAGGAAGATATTTCTTTAAAGTCAATACGAAGAAACTCTTTTAGTTAGAACGATGAATTTTTCTCATGGTTTAATGTCAGAACATTTTTTGTGATAAATCTTGATTTCTGAAGTTTATCTTTGCACTTCATATGCAAGAAAACTTTCTTTTGAAGAAAAAATATTTTATAAGCATCATTACAATTCCCAAGATTTTTCTAGCTCTTCTCTTTTCTTCAGCATAAGGTTATGTTGGAAACCTTCAATATCGATAAAAGCATATTCGAAAT
>BGPR01007166.1:0-61400 GCA_013235015.1 Araneus ventricosus | reverse complement strand
AATTTGAACTTTAAGATGGTATAAAAATATTTTTTGTCGGACAGTTTTCTCCGAAGTTACGGCGGAAAAACGGTTTCGGTTAATTTCTAATTAACTGCCTGTTTAATTAACTTTTGGACTTAGAAAAGTTCATAAGTGTCTTCCCCTTGTCTTAAATAATAAGGGTACAAAATTTGGTTCAAAACCGTCCATTGGTTTTAGAAGGAGATGTGGAACACAGCCACATACATACACATAATGACTTTTATTTATATTAAGATTAAATATAAGTCATTGTGGCTATGTATGTACCACATCTCCTCCTAAACCACTGGACTAATTTCAACCAACCTTTGCACACTTTTTATTTAAGACAAGAAAAATGTCACTTTTCTCTTTTCAAGCCCCCAAATTAGTTAAAATTTCAGTTAATTAAAAATTGAGCAAGGCTTTTTCCGCGATATCTTTGGAAAATATTATTTCAAGAGAATATTTTTACACCATAAATTTTTTAAAATTTGCTTTTCAGTGAAAAAATTTCATTACAGTACAATTTGTTTCTCTCACTTTAATAATTTTTTAAAAATTAATTTTATACAGAATTTCTAACAATAATCTTTATTGTTGAAGAACGAGAATAACATGAAGAATTGTTGCCAGAATACATTAATAGAATTCTGGACGAATTGGAAAAAATTTTTTAAAAGTAGACGATTAATAATTTATATCTGGACCAACACTTCATTTGATTTATTTTCATGCCTTAAATTAATGAATAATTAGCTAATTATTTTAATTGTTTCAAAATATTCATTAAAACCTTTCTTTTACTATCTTCAATCGTTGCGGAACTTTGGATAAAATATAAATTATGGGGGGAATTTAAAATCGCTATTCAAAAGAGATTATTTTGAATTTAAATTAATATTCTGGTTAATTTTCAATCCATTATTTACACTAAAATTCTAAAAAACATAATTTTTGCTTAATTTTTTAGAATAAAAAAAATTTGTAGTAACTGTAAATCTTTTTTAATAACAATTGGTAATTTAGTGAATTACCTACAATATAATTAATTTCCAAAAAAACTAATGTAATATTGAGGCTTTAATTAAAGAAAATTCTAGGCATTAAAAAATTACTCTTTTTCCCACCTTGGCTTCAATAGATGGTATTGTATTCAAATATCTCCCCGGGAAATTTTTCCTACCTTTGTTTTTCACATTTTTAATGGGCAGAATTATAACAATGGACGGTTACAAGGTACGAGGCAAAGTTGAAATTTTTTCTTCTTTTGTTGTTTGAGTTGCTATTCCATATTTTTATATTTTGGGCATATTTTTTCTTTGCTCTTTCACTTCAGGATTTTTCGGGCCACGTTAGGGTCTTAATTTTTAGACTGATGATTCAAACCCTTAACAGAAAAAAAAATCCTGTTTTGAATCTTTGCTTTGTGTGACTCTTGATAAAGTGCAAAGCCAGAATTTTCCATCTTGTTTTAGCTTTTCACTTTGTTCTATTTATCATTTATACGTTATTTACATTTATACAACGCTTCATCTAAGTCCCGTTCCGTTCGTAACTCTTGTAATGATAAAGTTCTACGTTTATACGACAGCTAGCTTTACAATGCAGAGCTTCGATCATACGTTTTCCCCCTCAAATGTTTTGCCTCGAAAGGGGGAATTTATTTAGAAAGAAGATAACAACCATTTCCTTTCTGCTATTTCCAAATAAAGTACTTGAGAAAAGTAGAACTTCTAGGAACATCCCAAGGCTGAAGAGTGGGAAAAGGACAATGAGAGGGTCAGTTCAGGGGCAGTGTGGTCTGTATCTTATGCACATCATTCTCGAATCCTTAAGTCCTTGAGATTTGATGTTTATTTAATTATATTTTTTTGTATTGTAGTTCTGTTTATTTTTTTAAAAAATGTCTCGAAAGAATAAACACTTTCATTGAAAAATAAGATGGAAATTTTGAAAGAATTTGACAAGAATACAGGATTATAAAAAGTAGAATAAGCAAAAAAAATGGATATTCCAGTTTTAAAACTGAAAACCAGCTCACCAGCATCAGCAAATAATCTCTAAGTCTATAAGTCTCTATAAAAAAAATCGTGGATACGGCAACATCTTGCGACATTCCCCTTCGAACAAGTTGCATGTACAAGAAGGCAAATTTCCTGAAGTAGAGAAGATTTTAATTAAGTTTTTTAAGCAACGACTTGCATCAAATATCCCCGCGAAATGACTTCTGATCAGGGCCGTCTAAGAAACCTTATGCGCCATGGATAGGGTAATTTGGCACTCTACCAGAAGCATAACTATGAATTCATCGCCTGTGGCCCAACAAATATGCCTACATAGTAAAATAATTGTGGGAGAAGGCCACCTGTTCTTCGATACACAGTACCCTTTTTCAAAACATTTTTTTGGAGACAGTAATAATAAAGTAAATAATTGACTTTATTTTTGGATTATATTAATAAATAGATTCCGATTTAAACACGTCATTTTAGCAAGAGCTGTTATTTTAAAATAAAAAAAATTGAAATTTTTAAAGTTTTTTTTTAAACTCTTATAAAATTCTCAATTTTCAATATTTTTTAGTTATTTCAAGTGAATTAAATTTCTTGTATTCTTGGGAACAAAAGTTAGCATGGGATTGATGATCTGACTCTTTTTTAATTTTTGAGAGTTATTTTTTGTGAAAAAACCTGAAAAAACATGAAAATTCTAAAAATATCAACTTTGAACTTTAAAAAAAAATAACTAGAACTCTCAGATCTAAATCCATGCTAATTCTTTTAGAACATATATATGAAAGTATCTACAAAAAATGTCAAGACTCTATCTTGAAAAAAAGCCTTAGGGAATAGAAAACACTTGCATCGCCAAAAATAAAAATCTGAGAAAAATGCATTTAAAGTTTGTAAAGGCATGAAACCAAAACTAATAATGCTTTTAGAGCTCTAATTTTTTATTATGTTATTTCCCAACTTATAAAATGCACTAAAACACTATTTTAACGCAATATGATTAAATATTTTTTTTCTTATTTGAAATATTATGTAATTAGTCTGCCAGCTTTTCAAAACATTTTGTCTCTTAACGAGTCGATAACATTTCGATAGTGGCATTTTCTCACCAGAAAAATGAATGAAAAACAATAATATTGTACTGCAAAGCTTCTAAATAAAATAAACTCTGTGTAAATATTAATATTGGTCTTGAAAAAGTCGTTTTTATGAATATCAGTTAGGTACTAATGAGAACTCAATAAGAACGCAGAATATAAACAAACAGAAACGATTTGGGTAGTGAACAACGAAGTTATGATAACCATTTCACCCAAGGAATTGAGTTATTTACAAAATATTTTTAATTAATTTATTTAAGATTGGAAAAATGCTTCAAAATGAAAACGAAACTAACCACTCTGTCAAATTTTGAGACTGTCAACACTCAGAAAACTTTAAATTTTTTAAAACTATTTGGATATAAGATCCAAAATTTGTAGTCAAGTTTCCCAATCGTATGGGCCATCGAAAAATGCAAAAAAAATTTTTTCGATATTTTTGTCATTTTTAGGGTACTGTGTAGCCTTTCGACTCACGAGGACTCTCAAAATCTGAGTACAGTCGTATTCGGAGGACCTTTTTACTATTGGATCGGAGAAAATGGTTTCGTTCGCCCCGTTCGAAGAACACATATCCAACTTTTCAGGTAAATCAGCAATGTGGAGGTGATTCGGGCTGATATGCAGTCAGGTAAACAAACAAGGAGAAAGAAAATACAAGGGCTGGTTCATACCTTTGAAGTTTACGATTTTCCGACAAGCGGAGGGGAAACGTCACTACGCTGTCAGAGTGGGGTCCGAAAGTGTCCACTGGAGATTCTTTCATTCCTAGTTTGTTCTTTCATTCTCCTATTTGTTCCTGTGTTGTCCAGTGTTACTTGTTATTTTGTTGAAATATTTTGAAAATCTTGCAAGTATGTCTGTTTGTGTTGTCGCTACCTGTCCAAATTATCACAGGAAAACGAAAGGCAAAGGTGTAATATATCATACGTTTCCAGTATGTTCGAATCGGAATAAAATTTGGATCTCGAAATGTAAAAGGCAAGATCATATAAATGTAAAATACGTTAGGATATACAGTGATCACTTCAGGCCGAGTGATTACATGGATGACATGAAGAATCGTCTACTTGGTTTAAATCAAAAGAAAATTTTAAAACCTGATGCAGTTCCGAGTGTTAACTTGCCATTGCAAGATAATGGGGAAAATATTTTAAGTAGAAGTGAGAGGAAAAGGAAAAGAAGTATTTTACGGGAAGCAAAAATTAGATTAAAATGTCCGAGTTCTAAAAAAGCATGTAAAACGCCAGCTATGGAGCCATTTACTACAGCTACAACCGAAAACATTTGCTCATCCTGCTTTAAAACTCAAAAGAAAATGCATTACTTCTGGAAAGAATTAGTTTTCTTGAAAAAGAACTTGAAAAGACAAAAGAGGAGACTAAGAAAATCAGAGAAAAAATAAAAGAAATGAAAACGAAAGCTCAAATTGGCAATATTTTAACCGAAAATAAAAGTTTAAAAAGTGAAGTGAAAAAACTATCGAAAATAGAAGAAAATTTTAAAAATATCTTAACACCAACTCATATAAATGCCGTAATAGAAAATAAAAGCAAAATCAAGTGGACAGCAGAAGATATTTATATTCATTTAATTATTCGATCTATTTCCAGGCGGGCTTATGAATACTGGCGAAATCAAATAGGAATACCATTGCCCAGTGCTAGCACATTAAAGAGATTGTTTTCAAAATTTTCTTGTAGACCTGGTATGCTTCATGATGCTTTGCTGGTTATGCAAAAAACATTTCATTCAAAACCCGAAGCAGAGAGGGTGTGCATTTTAAGTTTTGATGAAATGCACATTGACAGCAAAATTTGCTAGGATGTGAATGAAGAACAAATTTTGGGACCACTTTCAAAAGTTCAACTAGTACTAGCACGTGGAATAATGGCAGGTTGAAAACAACCAGTATTTTTCAATTTTGATACAACAATGACGAAACATCTTTTGTACGAAATAATTAAAAAAATTGAAGAGAAAGGCTTAAGTGTAAAAGCAATTGTTTCCGATTTAGCTGGAAGCTCCACACTCGGGAAAGAACTGGAAATTACCTCAAAAAACAATTTTTTTATCCATCCTTTAAACTGCAGAAAGATATGGGCATTTGCCGATCCTTCACATTATTTGAAACTATTGAGAAATCATTTTCTTGACACTGGTTTGGTTTTGAAAGATGGAACTGTTCTTACAAAAAACATCTTCGAAGAAGTGTTTAAAAAAGATCGAGGAGAATACAAATTGTGCCTCAAGCTTAAACCAAATTTGTTGACTGTAAAAGGTAATGAACGACAGAAAGTTTCTCCAGCTAAAACATTATTCTCTGCAACAACCGCAAAAGCACTGTTATTATTAACTGGAAACAGAAGAGCTGCCGAATTTTTTGAACTCGTATACTCTTTTTTCTGATATCATGAACAGCTCCAAACTACATCCGCCGAGCAACAAACCATTACAAGCTGGGTATGGACTTGAAAAGTATTTTTTATCAGCAGGAGCAAATATTGCAAAATATGAAGGAAGAAATGAATGGAATGAGATTGCAAGGGAAAAAAGTTTGCTACCATTTCAGAAAGGCATTTTGATTTCGATATCTTCCTTATCAGGTTTATGGAATGATTTAAAGAATTTTAAATTGTCTTATATTTTAACCTCTCGTCTCACCCAAGATTCCCTTGAAAGTTTATTCAGCCAAATACGAGGTGCTGGCAGATTTTACGATCTTCCTTCTTCTGTTGAAGTTATTTATCGACTAAGAAATGTACTGTTGGCAAATAAATTACCAATTTTATCTCCAAAAGTTAATACTCGAGAAGATTCCATTAATGAAGGTTACTTATCCGCAGATATTTTAAAAAATGCTTTCGCTGAGAAAGATATTCAAGAAATCCACGAGCTTCCTTCCGAAGAAGATGACTTGGTAGCATTTGAAAACCTATGCTCAGAAGAATTTCCTATGGAATGGAAAATTGACGAACCTTCTAATTGTTGCGGCATGACATTTTCTGAACATGAAGGACTAAAGTATATAGCTGGTTATATTGCTTCCCGCGTACGATCAGAAGATTCCTCTTTAGGATATTTTTCTTCTGAGAAAACTGATTCTGAATCTGCTCCATGGATTATGCTCTCTCAAAGGTGGATTAACTGTGCCTACATAGGCATGGTTAAAAATTACCGAAGAAATGGAGAGTCTTTTTGTTTCAATTCATGGGAAAAGCGGATATCATTCAGGAAAAAATGTCACTAAACAGATTCTTGAAGAGTAATATCCGGACGTGAATCGTAAAGCTATCAAAATTTGTTCACGTTTGAGGACATTTATCAGAATTCGGCACCTGAACAGAAATTCTCCAAAGGACATACGAAAGTCAGAAAAAAAAACTGAACAAGTGGTTGAAATCCAGCAGTTAATGAAGTGTCTAGAGCTGAACACCTTGCCAATAGTTTCAGTAAGTCACATTTCTTATGCTTAATTTATTACATTTCTTTTTTCAGATATTAAATATAACTGCATTATATTTATTACATATTTTTAAGTATAGTTATAAAATTAATAATTTTTCTTAGTATTTATATTTTTGATATGTTTGCAAAAAATAACGCATATGTGAGTAAAAGATTTAAAAAGGTTTTAACTTTTGGTTCAATCAAAACATGAAATGGTTTGCGTATGATTCGCATTATTTGAATTTGTGCCTAAATTTTTAAGATCCAATCCATCCTTCAGTAATTACTAAATTTTCGCAATATTACTAAATTAAATTACTAAAGTTTCGCAAATATTTACTATGCTTATGATATTTTAATATAATGGCATCCAATTTTAAATAGTAAGTAAAAAAAAAGAAAAAAAATATCAAAAACCCTTATAGTAAAAGGATTTTCGTATTTTAGAGCGCGAAGTGCCCGCTTGATGACGTCACAAATTTCTCCCACTGGTTCTTCGCTGAAGGCTCTATGAACCAGCCCTTGTATTTCTCTGGAATGAACCCCTTCACACCGATCAGCGTCCTATTGTCAGGGCACGCGACAGGAATCATGAATAGTGGCGACTGACTGGACTGAAGGAAAGTTCCCCCCCCCCAGCGGAGAGCACGCTTTTGGGCGTATCTGGACTCGCCCTTTTTAGGACAATACGAGGAAAAGATAACCAAAATAGATTCCAGTACCTACCCCACCCCCTCTACAGGGACTTCTACCCGCCAGATGACTGTGGATTTCGCAGTGAAGGTGAATGTACGACGAGTCTATCTACATTTAGGCCCGGTGCACACTAGCCGATTAATAACAATTATAACCCACATACCCCCTATTGTTATTACTGTATCCCCTGTGTCACACGAAGAAATTGTGATAGCTTGGAAAAATAATTATATATTATTTTTATAGCTTCATCGACACGAATCGGCTAGTGTGCACCGGGCCTTAGAGAAGATATATATTACCGATAATTTTTACTTCTTTAATCACGAATTTCCTTTCAGGTTCATTCTTTCTTTTCCTCCCGCCTCTCTTCTTCCTTCTCCGTTATTTAGTCGCAATCCCTCTGACCCAATTTTAAAACGGCAAGCGTGCTTTGAAAATCTATTTGTGATAATCATTATACTAGCCAAATTAGCTTCTAAATCGTCAATTAAAATCGTTATCCTAAATCTCATTTCGATTCCTAGCACATAATTTATCCCGTCCTCTGGCATGACTTGAAGCCGACATTTCTGCAACTACTTTTAAATTGTTCTCTTAATCTAAGTAGTTTTATCTAAGAGAATGTATTTAAATTGAAAATATTTAGATGAAGGAATTGCTGTCTTGAAATTTGAACTGAAGTCTAAAGGTAAAAGTTAATTACTGCTTGAACTCTACAGGAGATTAATATACGTAGATACGCAGACACAAAAGTGTATGAAATGGTGCGATTAATATAGAAAATTCTCTATCTTTAAATAATCATCAATGTTTTGAACTTCGTTCCCAGAGGAAGCGGTAAAGATCTAGTGGAGTCAGGGTAAACAATAAAATTCAGATAAAGAATTCTAATTGATAGAACAATGCTATTGGGTTAAGGAGACACACGACTCTTAAACCTCTAAAAAATGGTGGAAAATTGTCAAATTCGATACATTATATCTCTGAAACAATGCAATTCACAAACTGACTTTTTTTCTGGAAAAATATCTGTTCTTTCTCTTATAGTACACACATTTTCAAACCTTTATATTTGTATGCATTTTTTTTGAGAGAGTAATAAATATGGGTATTATTTTTGGAGAAAAATGATATAGTCACCTTTTACGCGTATGACTACGGATAAAATATTTGTCTAAACACACTATTTTTGGTATCTAGGTTATTCAAACAGTCTGTTTAAGAAACTGAACCTCAATTTATTAACATTTAAATTTAATTTCTATTTTATATACCAATTTAAAATGAAAATGTTAAAAATGGTTCAAATTTCAACTGCTCTACCCTCCAAAAAGCTTCTTTGGAGAAAATATGTACAAAAATGTGGTTCAATTTGTAGAACATAGCACAATACATATTCAGTGAAAATCGTATGTAAAAATATTCAATAGTTCTTGAGAAATAGTGCGCGCCATATCAAAGAAACGCATTTTCCGATATAACGCTTTAAAGATATTGCCATATTCAATGTTTACGTTGAACAGCTAATACATTTTCCTTTATAACTTTCGTAATCATGGGAATTTTTTAACGCAGATTGTTTTAAATTGTTCAGAAAAGACAGGGGAATAATATATATATTTTTCATAAAATCGAAAATTTTCAAGGTTTAACAGTCGTATGTCCCCTTAAATTGTTCACTTTAAGATGACGAAAAGATAAATTTTGTGCTGTAATATTCTATCTGCTTTTTTGTCACGTTAGTCTATTGCCCAAGAATTTTGGGTCTGTTAGTGATGAAGAGGGAGAGTGTTTTCATTAAGTTCTGAGGAAGACGAAGAGCGCTACCATGACAGCTGGAGCAAACATATAATGGAAGAACATCACACGAAATTGTTCTTGTTTTATGTTTTTATAAGTTCTTTAAATGTAATCTTAGGAGCATCTAACACACCCAACATCAAGCATCAAAACCAAGTAAGCGGCTGCTGATCAGAGTGCTGCCAGACGCCTCTTTACAAAAACTCAACACTAAGATTTTCCATATAAATTACAGCCCTCATAATGAAATGCTTCGAAGATGGAATCTATACTCATAAAAGGCAATGTTTGTGCGCTTGCGTGAGATGTCTAGACAAATATATCGCACTCACAGCCATGAAATTTGGCACACAGGTAGTCGTAAAGATGACTCAATGCACCTCGAAGCCGAAATTTTAAAATTCAATCTAGAAAAATTTTTATTTAATGTTTTGTATTGTTTTGGATCATTTTTGGCGCGTTTACGGCTGTAATATCTTTTCTAATGTTCGTTGAAAAACAATCAATGCACCATAGGATATAACAAATAATTTTCGTTTTAATGAAGTCTGTTTTGAGCTTCAAACGTAATTTACAGAATTTTGAGAAATTTTTAAAAAATAGTAAGTTTTGCCATCGAAATTTTATTTTTGTTTTTAAATTTGCTGCATCCGATGTTCTAATCAGTGGTGGACTGGCCAGGTTACCAGCTTGCCCGATGGCAAGTGGGCCCCCTTAGACATAAGTCAATATGGGCCCTCAGGATGTGTATGTATCAGAGAGAAAGGAAAGAATTCTTTTTTCTAGTAAATTTCCTGCGCTTTTTCTAAGCAAAATAGCAAATAGTTTTATGTTAAAACCACACAACCTTTTCTGTGCAGGGACGGGACGGGACCAAATAACCACAAAATTTTTATTCTTCTTGGAGGTTCCCGGCAAGAAGGAGGGGATAACCCCTTTAAGCAGGAAGGATTTGGTCCGTGCAGGTGGCTAAAAAACGCGCTTTTTGTTGTTATTTGTGCATTTTACTGTCGTAAAACTGAGAGACAAGTGAACTCGTCTGTCTTCTAAAGCAAAAGAAAGAAATGTCTCCGAGGTGTCCATTCTCACCCTCCATAGTTTGTTTGCACCAAATTTAGTGATTCTGGGCTAAACAGACAGTCCTGTAGAAGGTCAAAAGGCATACAAACATTTACACATACATTCGCATTTATTATTTGCAAGCATTTGCTTACAAAAGCATTGATTAGAAGCATAACATCGAAATAACACTATTGTTAAGATATCGTGTAATCTTTTATTGCATAAACAATTAAATGCAGCAATTCCACACCAAACTTATCTCCTTGTTTTCACCTGTCTTGTTTGTAATTGATTTAATTTAAAATTTTAGTTCTACATATGTAAAGATTAATGTTTGCCTTTTACACAAATCCACAATTTTTACTCGACCTTGATATTAATTAGCACATGCGTTCTTCAGATTAAGAGAAAAATCACTGTCAAATTAATTTAAATTTCACTCCGAAAGTTAATTTATTTTTCAGTTAATTAAAAATTTCAAAAAGATTTTGAAGTTTTTCCGCGATATCTTCCAAAATCATAATTTCACAAGAATAATTTTTGCACCCTTTTAAAAATTTAAAAAGTATCTTCTTAATGATATCAATTTAAAAACAAATTACTTAAAAATTACTTGTAAAATTACTCCAATTTCAAAATTCCAAATTCTCCAAAGAATTTTTTTCGTATGTCTTACAATGGATGCCCTACTAACGGACTGCCTTTTTCTTTCACACGTTGTCGCTAAAATCGTATACGAAAAATCTAACTTAACGGAATTTAAAATGAAAATATCTTTAATCATATTTTGGTTATTTTAAACTTGAAAGTGATATTATCCCTAAGGAAAAGAAATTTATTTATTTAGATTAAATTATTTCATATGCAACAGTCATGGGTTCAGATTTGGTTATAACATTGAATTCTTGGTGTGCATGGTAAAAATAATATATTGTTACCATTTCATTGCTTTAGTTTGAACTCATATTTAATTCTGATATTTAGAGCGAGTTATTAGCATTTTAATTTGGGGTAGGGCGGACCTTGAAGAAAGGAGACAAAATAAAAATCATCACTGAGAATTTGTTTTGAGTAGTAAACATTAAATTTTAGTGATTAAAAAGTACCGATATGAAATAAAATTTGTAGAATCCAGACTTGAAAAATAAAATTTCTGAATTACAAGTCTTGTCAGTCTCACCTTAGTCAAAATACATCCTCGAAAGCTAAGGAATTGCAGACCGTTTTGTTAAGATCGCCACCGAACGTAATCAAATATTAGAAATTCCCATCTGACATTTTCTTATCCAAGGGATTTGTAAACAACGCATTTGTTTAAACTAATTTAGTGAATTTTGGAAATACTCTTCTCTTGCCAAACAAGTGAGGGATTATATGCTCAATGGTAATAATAACCGATTAATTACTAAGAAATATTTAATTATTCATGATCCTTTCTCTTCATGTTTATTTATAGTTAATTTAGCTAACAATTCTAATTATATTTGAGGTGGTTTCTATGTAATGCCGACCATAATGCTTGTTTCTACGCTTTTACTGAGAAATTTCGTTTTCCTGTCACAGTTGTATCCTAAGAGTCCTTGTATTGAAAATATTAAGTTAAATTTAAAAGAACTTTATCTTTATGGAGTTTGAAATCCATTTTTGAGTGAGGAATAATGTAATGATATTATTGGAATTTCGAAGCTAAAGATCTGATCGCTGATGAACAAATATTTGACTATATCAAGAAATTCATTGTCTGAGGAGAACTTGGAAACCTATATATTATTCTCTTTTCAAATAGTTATTCTCTTTTCAAATGGTTATTAAAATTGTTAGATTATTTGGATGCAGATTAATTATTGATAGATTTGAACCGTCATCTAGTGAACTCATAAGTGTGTCAACTTGCCCTTAATGAAATGGACCGCATGTAATAAATACACTTCTGTAATTTGAGTTGTTAATCTTTGAAATAAGAAGTATTTAAAAAAAGTTCATATACATAAATAATTAGCTCTTTATTTTCAGTTTGGTTAAAAAAATTCTGAAAATTACAATATACAGTAGAATCTCCCTACAGCGAATTTCTCCCTATAACGAAATTTTTAATCGGAATGTTAAATAACATTCAAAATATTCTCCATATAACGAAGTGGTTGTCTCCCTGTAACGAATTTTTTCAGACTATTATCTTTTCGATTTTTGTCATTTTTGGAGAAAGTTGCTAATTTCTGGACAAACAAATCGCTCACAAGTGCCTGCTTCTGAAACCACTCGCATTGTTCATTCCAGCGATAACACATAACAATAGAATACTATGTAAATGGTAATGCAGTTGTGGGGACCTGGGTTTCTAAAGAGGCAGCAACATTTCTACAGGTCAAGATTCCAAAAATCAGGGTGGAGTGGGGATGGAAACAGCAAATGGATGTGACAATACGCATTTTATGTTTATCCGTACTAGTACATATTATTCTCTAAATTGGTGAATTGTCTTCATTTTTGAGAATTTTATTTATACAATAAAAATTAATATAATTTTAACAAATTTATAATAAATATTACTTCATTTTTAATTGAAAGTCATAATTAACTATTTTTGAACTTATCGCACATACTAAAAGGTTAATAACATTTACTTAAATAACTGCAAAAATCTCCGTATAACGAAATTTTCTCTATAGCGAATTTTTCAACTGGAACCAAGCGATTTCGTTATAGGGAGATTCCACTGTAGTTCCAAAATTGCAGTATTCCAATACAACTACCAAAATTGTTTAATATTCAATCATAAAATTGTATTTATATGTGATATTTCTTATTTCCAATAATATGTATAATACATGCAACACTATAATTAGTAATAAATATAATACATTTTTAGATTAGGAAGAGATTAAATTAAATTATTATTATAAATAATTATTATCATAAATAATTATTATTATTTAATAATAATTAATTTATTATTTATTTCTTTTATTATATATGTAAGAAATAAAATGAAAATATATGATGTAAGGAATATATTGTAAGATGTGATAGGGCCCCTACTGACTCATGGCAATCATTTTTTTCAGACCCAATCCGCCACTGGTTCTAATAACACTATTCTTTTTAATTTTTTTCAGCTTATAACTGGAACGGTTCTGTCGGATTTAAAACAAGAACGGTTAAAATATCTTTTTCCGTTTTCCTTAAATAATTTTTTTCCTGGTCAGTTGAAAGATATTTCTCGCTCTCTAGCAAGCATTCTCTCGCGGAACTTCAAAAAGAAAAAAGAAAAAAAAAAAAAAAAAAAAAAAAAAAAAAAAAAAAACGCCTGAAGTTTCTCCGGAGACGGAGAAACTTTTGGTGATTTTTTTTTTTTCTTTTTTCATTTTGTTGAAGTTCTGATTCCACGGGCAACGCCGTGCGCGTACTGCTAGAAAAATATAATGCCCAAACAGAACGAAACTTAAAAAAACATTTAATTTGTATTTTTGCTTAATTAAATGCTTTCTGATTGCATATCTTTAGAATATCTTTAGATTATTCCCTAATATTGGCTCAAGTTTCAGGGATTATTGCATTTTTTATTTTAAATATACCTTTTCTTAATTTTTATGCCATATTTACTCAAAATTAAAATGTATTTACGAATGTTTCAATATAGAGACAAGATGTTCAAATCAATATGATAGAAGTGACAGCGGATAAATGCATTTTCATTTACAATTCTTTGAAGATTAGATTTAATTAACCTACTGACAAAGAAGAAGTTTGAAATGATGTAACTGCAAATTATTTTTCTCTACTATTTAAATCTGGATGCATTTGAATTTCATTAGTGATTTTGGAGATGTTTTATCTAAAAAGATTCTGAAAATTCACGAGTTTAAACATTTTTAGTTTGTAGCAATCATTAGATGGAATCTACAGTTTTATCGATTATTTTTTAAACAATAATATTTTATTATATTCAGAAACTTCAACAGGAAATTACTTCGTCGGATAGCTTTAAGTTTAAATAAATAATACAAAATTAACAACTGACAATTTGCTAATTTCAAATTTTATTGTGCGAACTCCGCAGTCGTTGAGGACGGCTAGTAAGCAATTATCGATGTGACATTAATATAATTTCTTTTGAAGACAATAACTGAATTCTGATATTTACTTTCAAAATATTCAGCAATTACATTTCGTTAAGAAGTTTTTGATAATAAGAATTAATTTTTTTATAACATTGTAGATTAAAAAAACATATCTTATATTCTTTACATCTATCATTAAAGGGTGACATTATCAAGCTTTGGCTATTTGTTTTAAAATTATGTATCAGCGAGGTGAAAAGAAAAGGAATAAAAAATAATGAAAAGCACGTGGTACGCTTCTAACCCTAATTCTTTTTGAAAGAACTTCGTTGTCACTGCCGAACGTTTTAAAAATATACCTATAATGCAGAAACTATAAGAGATAAAAGTATGCACATTTTGTAACTTCAAATCACAGTACAAATAAAGTATTTACTCAAAAAATACTTACCTAAAAGTATTTCATTAGTACATCAGTGAGCCCGGCTGACGTAGGAATTGTACTGTAGTGATGTGTCGTTCACTCCTGAACGAATCCGCAGATCCGGATCCTCAAAAGGAACGAAAGGATCCGATTCCGACCAAAAGGAACGAATCCGCTAAAAGGAACGAATCCGCGGATTCGGCGGATTCGTTCCTTTTAGCGGATTCGTTCCTTTTGGTCGGAATCGCCCTGAATCCGCGGAATCGCAATCGCGCTGAATCCGCGGAATCGGAATCGCGCTGAATCCGCGGAATCGGATTCGTGAATCGGAATTGGCTTCACTCTGATTCCGCGGATTCTGAATTACTGATTCCGATTCAGAATCAATATAATATAATAATTTTAGAGAAAATTATTATAATATTTAAAAAATCCTGAAAAACAAAAAAATAATATTTCTTGTTATTGCATCATGTTTTCACATCTCCGCATCTTTCACAACCGCATATTTTAATTTTGGAAACGTTTTAATCATTCCGCCCCAATTAAAAGCTAATTAAAATGGCTATAACTTCTGTAGTTTTGCAAATAAAAAATCAGAATCAACACAATTTTTTTAACGATTATAAAAATATTAGAACCATTCACACTTTTTTACCTTCATTTTTTTTTTTTTTTTTGTATTTTTATCCTATTTACGGACTTTGAAATTTTCTTCCGCTATTTTAAGCCTTTTTTTCTTTTTCACACTTGGGCTATGGTAAACAAGCTGATTTCATAGAACATGCTAAGACTTCTAGTTTAAAAGTACCTGGTGCTCTAACTCAATTTCATGACCATTTGCCGTCATTTTAATTAAAATCCTCTCACCTGCAATCTGCGTGAACAAAGAGTTTCGCAACTCATTTCGTGACTTTTTAATATTAGCCACCACAGTGCCAGATTATCCCCGAAATTTCACCTTTCTCAACTGATCGGCTCTCTTTCTATTTATATTTTAATTATTCCCCCAATTAAAAGTTTATTAAAATGGTTATAACACCTGGATTTTTGCAACTATAAAGTCAAAAATTTCAAGTTATGCTCACCATCCTAATATGTTCTGATTCACTGCAGTTGCATACTGAAAAGTAGAAAAGCTTCATTTATAGCGTTGTTCGGTCTGATTCGAACATAGGAAATTTACATTCTCTTTAGATAAGCATTGTTGTTTTTGACACGTTAGCATTTCCAAAGTATTTTATTTGTAAATTTACAATCATTAGTCATCCTTGAGATCCGTATATCTGGATTAGTTATGAAGGTTTGTTGGAGTTCACGAACTTACATAACCTCAGAAATATAGCTGAAAATAAATCCAGTTTATAACAGGATAAACATTTTCCATCAGAATAATGAACTGGAAGTTGTATCATGTAATATATATCTTTCTATACTTTTCTCATTATTTCGACCATTCTTTGTTACAGACAGAGAGAAAAATAGTACTGGAGCCATCTCTGATATTCACTATATGCGGTTCATTCTCTCAGAAGCCAACATAAACTAGCTAAAACCGTAATTTAACCTTATCAGTTTTATGATAGCATCAGCTCTCAATTCAAGTTTGAATTACTTGTAATCTGTCTAATAAAATCTTGGAGTTTATTCCAAATTTGTTCATAAAAACCATTTAACTTATCTATACACGCAAATCCATATGTTTTTAGATTAGAGATGGACTTTGAAATTTAGAAATGACTTTTATAAAATTATTCCAGACATTTTTTTTTCATTCAGCTGACTCACTTATAAGCCAACAGTCCTGTAAAACTTTGTATTAGAGTATTTAGATTGTTAGATTTTGCTGAAAAAGTTCTAAAGTTTTTTCATTATTTGTTTGAAATTACTTTTAAATTTATATTCTCAATTTTTTATATTCGAGAAACTGAAATGAGCTCGAATGTGACCTGCAATTAAATGTTCCTTTATTTCTGTTTTTAGTAATATTTGCTAAATAAAAATTGCTTATACGGAGATTAAGTATAAATCAATAAAAAATTATTTGGTAGAAGTTGTTGAGGAAAAGGGGGTCCCAAAACTTGCATTGTTTAATGGTTCTTACAGCGCTTATCCGGATTTATAACAAATAGATAGAAACCTGGTGGTTAAAGGCTGTTTTCCTATACATATCTATTAATAAAAAAAGCGAATAGCGAATGTGCATTTGGGGGCACCATGGAGTCAAAACTTTAGTGAGTTTATGTTATTTTTTAACTCTCTAAGCCCGGCAAAAGTGATAATTTCTGTGTCTCAGAAGACCGGGTAGTTTTTCATTCACGGAAGCAGAATGAAATCCCCTATTCCTTTACAGAAATTCCAGGAAATGGAGGCCCTCCGCTTCCGCGCGGCGACATCAATTGTGAACAATGAAGCGACAGGGAGTGGAGGAGAGGTCTGGTCATTTGCGGTTTTAAGAAATGGCTTTTAAAAGCCAGTATCGCATTGGAATATTTTGTCTAATATAAGATGTTTGCTCTTCATTTAGTTGACAGAAAATATAACAATAGAGCAATCTGATACAGGAAATTATCGATTGAAACAACTAATATTAGCTTAACTGATACTTTTTCACAAAATTATTTTGTCAATTATTATGAATTCTTTCTATGATAAAAGTGATATATTAAATTTATTGCTGCTGATTAACTTCATTTCAGTCATTTTTTAAACACTTTTTGTGAAATGTATAAAAATCCATCCAATTATTAATACCTTTTAAATGTATTGTATAACACGAAATTTAAATATTAACATAAAATTCAGATCAATATTTTTTACATGTCATCAATAATGTAGTTTACAATACAGTGAAGGAAAATATATTATTTGTCAATCTTTTTTTAATTTTTCTAAGAATATCCGTTTCATGAATATTGTGTCGTGTATTTCATTCTAAACACCAAAAAAAAAAGTTTAATATTCGTATTTATAAGCTTATTTATTTAACTTCTTTCTTTTTTCAAGAAAGGAATATTATTCTTTAAAACAATTTATAGTTGCAATGCAAATAATTAAATCGCTGTTTTATTATAAAGTTTCTTCCGCCTTTTTTTACAATAAAGTTTGCGAGAACAAAAAAGTTACATGAACAATAAATGGAACCATGATTTCCTTATTTATTGTGTTATAGATTCGGAAATGTATTTTTAATATTTCTTAAATTTACAAGAAATTGATTTCAAGAAAATACCAAAGATAGCTGCAAAAGTATGAATCTGAAATAAAGAAAAATTTTCTCTATTTCGAGTACAAACGAGTGCTGGGAAAAAGTATAAGAATAAGAATTGATGAAAGAAGGTCATAACCTTTTCTTCGATCAGTCATTTAATACTCAATGAATGTCTGTCTACCATTTTTTAATAGAATTATTTAATTTTATTTTTTCAAAGGAAGTCTGTTTAAGTGAAACGCACATACAGAGAGCATATTATAAAATTCGAAATTCGTTTAATTACAAAATATGTATTAAGAAAAAATCTTTAAATAACAAGTTTATTTTTAAATATTAAAATTAAAGTGGGTCTTTTATATTTTTCTTGTAAAGCTCTCACTACGTTTTATACAATTTTGTAATAAATTAATCTCATGTGTGTACATATGGGACATTGTTTAATACGATGTTTGTGGCTCTTCAAACCTATGTTGAATAGGTTAAAAGCTTTTGTAAAAATTTGTTATTTCAATAATATAATAGTTTATTTGCTTAGTATTTAAAAATAAATTTCTAATTTCAAAATATCGTTTTATAAATCGCAATTGCATATTTAACCCTCTGCGAAGCTAATTCAATAAGGTTGCCCGAATTCAAAAAATTGCATCTCAATGCAGTTATGCAGTTTTAATTATATATTTGCATTCCATATCATATTGTTTTGTATCTAATACGAAAATTTTACTATTTTTACATGCTATTATTTAATTTGAAATGGCATATCTTTTTGTTGCATTTTACAATAATTTTTTAATGTTTGCATAAAATGGAATTCTGTAATCTATTTTTCACTCAGTTGATGGTGTTCTGAACAACTGCACTGAAATTAAGTAAAGATTCCAATGCTAATGCAATGTTTTTGTATTTTCTGAATTAATTTATCTACTATCAAAATAGCTTTCTCTCCTAAACAGAAAAAATTGCATTCGCAACATATTATAAAAATTGCTAAACTACCTTCTTTGACATACTTCTTAGTAAAAATAAATAATAATAATTATAATTAAAATAATTATAATTTTTTATTCTTAACTCAAGATTACAATATCAAAAATCTTTTCATTAGTTAAATCTCGATAAATTGAAATTAATGGATTTGATAAAAAAAAACCATTTAAAAGAAAATTTTGAGCCTGGACATTTTTCAAATAGTCAAGAATTTTTGTTATACATGCTTAAGATAAGTCAACAATTAGAAACGCAATTTAGAAATTATTAAGAAATAATATTTCTTCCGTGTGAGTAATTTAAAGGCCATCGAAAAATATTTTTATACCTTTTGATTTTGGACACTAGGAATTATTAAAAATTTATCTAATGATAAATTGGGTTTGGAAATAAAAGAGTAAAATAGAATAAGAATCTGAATATATATTATAAAAAGAGAATATCCTAAATTCAAATTCTCGAAAACATTAGCCTTGCAGCAACCGCGAAAGAAAGACTCGAACCCGGGCCAGTGGGATTCGTAACACGGCGCTCTACCGACCTTGCCATGCATGCACGTTTTGAGAAAGGCATATTTAAATGACATTCATAATTTGCTCAAAATTTAAAAGCATTTGATTCAACTGCCTGAAATTCACTAAAAAATTACATTTTATCAATGTACTTAATAACAGATTTTCACAGCAGTAGATCTTTGATAAATGCAAAGAGTTGTTTAATATTCCTTGATGATGATTAAAATATTTTTTACTGTATGGAGCTCATCAAGATTGAAAACTTGATATTTAATTAGAAAGAAATCTGAGCTTAAATTTCATTACTGAACGCTTCAGTAAATATATTGTTTCCATCAAATTAAATGATATTCATGGGAAGTCCTAACCAGATAATAGAAATCAAAAGCGTCGAAATACTGAAGATTTTTGCAAAGCTCCATTAAATTCACTAACGAAATTTTAAATAATTAACAGAAATGTTAATTTAAAAAATAATTAATAATAATTAAAATTAATTATTAAAATTATAATCAATGTAATTAATTATCTAATTATAATTATTAATTAAAATTAATACCAATACAATTAATTATCTAATTATAATTATTAATTAAAATTAATACCAATGCAATTAATTATCTAATTAAAATTATTATGTTATTGATTATGATTCATAATTATATTAAAATATGAGTTCAATAATAAAGATTATTAAAGTAATTAAGGGCTATAAATCCATTTTTTCGGAGTCGGAACGAATCCGCGGATCCGGATTCGCAGCCGGACTCGGATCCGTGGATCCGAGTCCGCAAAAGGAACGAATCTGACCCATCACTACTTTGAAGCAGTAAGCCCTGAGTAATTTTACGATCACGCAGCAGAATGGACTGTCTCTTCCTCCAGAAATTCTAGGAAGGGTCTCCCGCTGCTGCGCTACCAGTTACCAACAAAGAAACGATGGCCAGTGATTGTCATTTGCGATTTCAAGCTCATCTCGCGTTGTAGAAAGGAAAACATTTATTGAATAGACTGGGATGGATTTTTAGAATTTCTTCTTCTTTACAAATCTATTCGCTCATTTATTAAGTATGAAACCTTTTAATGATAAAAAAATGTGATATTGTAAATTTATTATGACTGTTTAATTTTCCTGCATAATTTTTTTAAATACTTCTTGTGTAATGAATAACAATTCATCCAAATATAAACACTTTTTTAAAATAATAACACAAATCCTAACATTTGACATAGAATGCTTTTCAATATTTTTTTACAAGTTGTCAATAATGTTGTTTGCATTATAAAGCTCATCTCGCATTCAATAGGAAAACTGCGATCGAAGAAACAGGAATGATTTTTTTGAATTTTTATCAAAGATGTATTTCCTCATTTCTTAGGTATAAAACTTTTTAATGTAAATAATTAAATTATCGCTTTGAGTTGAATTGGCTTCTGCTTTTTTTTTTTACTGCAAAATGTGCTATACGTACATAAATGAGAAATAAAATCGTTAGTTCTTCATTCATTTTTTTTACAAATCTGGAAATTTAAACAAATTAAAAAAATATATATAACAAAACATACAAAAACACATCCTCTGGTTATTCTTTGGAAAAATTATTACTACCTATAGTTAAAATATTTTTCTTTTATTCATATAAGTCAAAAAAATCTTGCTGAGCCTAAGAGTTACTCTTATGTTGATCCAGCAGTTTATCAAATTATCAGTTGAGAAGCCATATTAAGCGTTTTTAAATTAATTTCATATTTAGTATATACCAAATGCAATTTCAGCACGAAACAATTTCAGCACGAAATAGACTAGTACAACATCAGGAATTTTTTTTATAAATCAGATGTATATCAAACGGTTTCTAATTTTTCAATTATTGATACAGTTGTTTTTTTCATTTAAAATTAAATGCATGTCAAATTTTACTTTGTTTCAATATTTTATTCAGAAATCTTGTTTGTAGTTTTCAACTTATGTTTTTCTGTAGTTAATTTTAACACGAATTAATGGTCATGATATTTCACTAAAATGTACAAGGTATCTAAATAATTTTCTTTGGTAACAAACAAACAAACAATAAATAAATAAATCAGTTAATAGTTAAACTGACCTTTTAGAAAAAGCTGAGATCTGAAAGATTTCTTTACGAAAAATAAGTCAATAAATGTGTTGAATAAAAAGGTGGAAAGAGTTATTTTAAAGTCTTTAATAAATTTAGCAGTTTTAATATCTTTTGCATAAAATAAGTAAAAAAAATTCACGTGTTTTCTCTGCCATTTTGTTTAATTGCTTAGCTTATCATTCTGCGAACTTTGCAGTGATCATGGCTAACGTTGGCAAGCGAAAAGCTTTTTCTATCGGAGCAGAAAACCACGGAGGGAATGCTTTTTCGCAAAATGAAATCCAACATTTCGAATGTTGTGACGATGATGTCATTTCAGCTGGCGGAGTGAATGAGGAAGATATCGTGGCATTAGAATGAAAAAAACAACTCTATTGTAGATTCGTCTTCAGATATGGAGGAAGAACAAGACGAACCAGAGGGCCTTCAATTGCAGATGAAGAAGCAGTTGCACACGTTTTGAACAATTTTTTTGCCACAGAAAACATCTACGAACAGGTTGTGGACCTGTTTAAAATAGCGGATAAAAAAATTGACGAGTTGTATATAAAACCGAAAACTGTTCAACCAAAAATAACATCTTATTTCAATGTAGTGGATTAGCAAATAAGTAAAAGATTGTAAATGTTTAGTTTGTTTATTATTGAGTATATTATTTAATACTTGGTTTGTCCCTAATTACTAATTAAAATATTATGTTATTAAAAAGTTTATTATAGAAGTAGTATCTTAGCATGTTAGGACATTTTTTTTTGCAAATACGGATGCATCGAACCTCGGTTAAAACGAACTTCTGAGTCGGTCCGTTGAAGGTTCGTTATAAAGGGGTTTGACTGTATTTTCACATTTTATAATTTTGATTTTAGCACTGAAAGTTTTCAAACTGAACAATTTTTAATATATCCTCATAAAATCAGGGAGACAGGACACATTTCTAAAACATGAGTTTGCAAAAAATAATGGGAGGAATTTTATCTTTTATTTAGAAAGGAATGCTTGAATTCAGGGTCAGCGCGAGGGGGTTTCGAAAGATGCGAACGCACAAAGCCCCACGCCGCTGCCAGATTGCGCAAAACGAGAATGAATTGCATTCATTTAACGAAATCAAAATTTGTCAAGTTTTACCTTCCAGGTCATAATATTTCAAATATTTACAATAATCATTTAGAAATAATTTATTTAAATTCTATCCAAATTGTACTTCTGTTCTATAATTATATTGACATTACCATTAACGCTCGCATCTGCAGAAAAATCTTCCTCTATATTAAAAAAATAAAAAATTACTTGAGATCTAGCATTAGAGGCGAACAATTTATTTGCTTAGTCATTTTATCTATCGAATCCGCATTAACCAAAAATCTAAATCATAATAATATTAACAACGTAT
Source organism: Araneus ventricosus (assembly GCA_013235015.1). Lineage (NCBI taxonomy): Eukaryota > Metazoa > Arthropoda > Arachnida > Araneae > Araneidae > Araneus > Araneus ventricosus. The sequence goes on along the minus strand of BGPR01007166.1, from coordinate 38,563 downwards.
ATGCTATAACAAAATGAAACAAAAATCATATATTGTAATCTTATTTTAGTAAGTTGAATACTAAATTTTATATATGAAGCAATTATTTTGTTTGATTTAATAACGATTGTTTTGTGTGATTAAAATATTAACTTCATAAAAATAATTTAATTATTTATTATTTTCATGTATTTTTATAGTTTTTAATAATTGACCAAATTGTGACATGTAATAAATAGCAAAAAGCAATAAATTATTTTGTTGGGCGAAATTTTTTCAAGGCCCCGCAAGGCAACTTTGCACCGGGCTCCGCTTTTGTTCGGGCCGGCTCTGACTACAATAAAAAATGTAAACAATTTCACGCCATAAATGTTTAGAGGAGATAGTCGCCGAAATTGGATCGTCTCTTAAAGAAGACCAGTATCATAACATCAATTTAATAATTATTTGGTCCATAAAATAATCAACTTATGCTACAACTACGTAAATATGGTTTGTGGAATAATTTTTAGAGAGGGCACTGAGTGAATGCAGTTAGAAGGCAAGCCTAATAGCAAAAGATGCTTCACAGTATTATTATGATATCTTCAGGATATTGTACGCCATTCAGAATATCTAACAAAGTCGTAGATATACCGTAAAATGCCTTGCGTTAATGTTTACATTTATAGATAATCAATTAAATATTTTTAATCAAGGGCTAATATCAATTATGCCGTTTTAAAGTAAACACCAAAAGATGTTTTTATATCTCAAAGATTCATTTGGCTACAATTTATTATAATAGTTTTTATAAAATGATTTGAATATAATGTTAGGAGAATTTATTTTTATTATAATTTTTGTTGTTATCCAAAATTTGTTCAGGATGGACCATAAATATCTACATGAAATGGCTGTTTAAATGAACGGAACTAATAACCGATCGAATATTTCGACATAAAATCCTGTCGCTTCTGGGAAAAAGGGAATTCCCTTCTTTTGGATATGCTGTCTACACCTTAAACGGTTGAGAACCTGCTAACGTCCGTGCCCTTATCTGTATCTCCAGTTCAGCAGATAATTTTCAAAATACTGTGAGTCAAACTTAGTCCTCGTTTGCAGTAGAAGACGTAAGGTGTAATTACTCTGACTCCTCGTTTCCTTCCAGCTTTTTGTAAAAGGAGTCGCTTTGACTTCTTGTCTCCTTTATTTCCCCTTCGGATTTTTTGATATCATTTTGCTTAGAACTATAAGGGTGCGTGTCGGCAAAAAGAACATCCAGCACATCTTTTAGATAAAATTATAGTAATTTGTTACACAAAGTCAAAGCATTTTGCTACACTCCAAAAAGAAATGATATTCAGCACAAACATATGAATCCTATTCAAGCATGCGATCACACTGGAACAAAAAATGATACAGGTTTTATATGCTGTTAATAGGTGGCGTCACTTATTTAATAGCATTTCCTGTTTCCTTCTTTTGTGTACATATGGCCCCACGAAATGCAATCAGATTCCATCAAAATATTTCAATCAGTTTCCCTATTGAGATTTAGTCAATAAATCTGGTGAATTTAATTTGGTTGGACTAAATTTTAAAACAAATTTTTCCTCATCTAATATTTCCTAATAAAATGTAAACGAATATCGATATGCATTGTTTAAGGACTTTCCATTCTATTTTAACAAGAATATATAGCAGATTTATTGATTTTGAAGTGGCGTGAGGAAGGCTTTCTTCCAGTCCAAATTTCCGCGGGTGTGGTATTTTTCGTAAGTTTGTGCTCAAATATGTCGTGAATACGTACGAAAGCTTGTAGAGTTTCTGCCCAGAATCTGGCGTGGAGACCACTGTATTGGAACGTCACTCTATCAGTATTCGGTCAAATCTCTCACTTACGCCGTTTCATTTTGTCAATCCTGTAAACAGTAGTTCTCTCCATTTTAATTCCTAAAGATTTCAAATAGCTTTCAAATTTGTCTCAAAATTAAAAGCAAACATCTCTTCTTAAGCACTTCAAAGTTTGGCTTACTTGACATTCTGAATTGACAAGTTATTCACTAAAACAGTTTAAATACAATACAGTTATTTTTAATAGGAATAAATAACAGCATAATTTGAAAAATAATCGATTTTAGACAGGAAATAAGATCCTCCTCTAAAGATTTTGTTGAGGTTGGTCCTCACAAATGCATGTGAATTTTTTCTAAGCATTTTTAGTATTTATGCTGCAATAGGTTTAAAATTGGTTTTAGTAGTTTATCTTAAGTTACAACTAGTACATGATTTTACAATTCCGACTGTATTGTAAAGACGATGAATACTTTTTCTGATTTTTGATATTAAATGAAGGTTTACATTTCGAAATCTGTGAAGAAGTACATCAGCATTAATACTTTTACTTGATTAATACATTATGAGATTCATAACTTTTAGTAGATAATCACGATACAACATTTCAACTCTTGGAAATGCTATAAAGTACCTTTACTATCATACATAATCATTTTGCTTTTTATGCCAAATGATCTCATAACCAGCTATGTCAACATTCGCACCACTAATTTCTTTTCATCGCATATTCGGTGGTAAATGAAACATCCGCAATCTAAAACAACCTATTCCGCAAATCTTTGACTTACAATCCTTGTCTCCAATTAAAGTGCCGGAGTGCGATATATTTTTGGAATTCTCGAACCCTTTCCCTGTAGAAGAGTGATGTTGCATGCAAGTCCCCTCACCAATCTGCCTGGGTCTACTTGTATGTCACTGGTATAACACTGGTTTTTTTTATCATGCTTCATCACTGTAGAATGTTGGAAACCAGTGAGTAACTTCTTCTATTACTGGCGTCTGTAAAAATTAAAGACCCCGTATCCTTGACAGTTTCAGTTTTAGTCGTGTTAACGTCTCGATATGGAGCAACTTGGGAACCATTTTGGGCGAACCTTACATATTCTAATACATTAATTTTTAACGGTTTACCTTGCGAACTTACGCTCCATTCCAGCAAGAGGGATTTGACCCAAGACCAGATTTAACATACACCATGCTCACAACACACAGCTAATATTCATTGAAATCAACTTTTTTAAACATACATAAATTATTTTTAAATATATACTTACGAGAACGGATTTAAAATGAAATAATATTTGAGCTTGAAACTGAAATCGGAAATGGTAACGTTCACATAAAGAATGTGTTTCCTGAACTGTAAACTTTTTTAAAGAAATCACAAGATAATAAGTAGAATCAATCAGCATAAAAGCTTTTTACTAACTACAAAACGCATTTAATAATTTTTCTAGCACCGTTAGAAGATTGCGGGCAGCTGATTTGGCTAGCGGGATTCGAATCCCTTCGACTTTCTCGTATATTCCTGAAGAAAGGTGTCACACCCCCTCTCGCCAAAATTAAAAGTACGAGTCTTTGGAATTTCCCGGACCACCACGATTGATTAGATTTATATTGCCCTCGGAATCTATATTGCCCTCGGAAAAGGGCAATGGCGACTATGGAAGCGGGCGCCAATGCTCTATGACTGATTTTGTAATCATAGTATTGTGAAGAAAACCGAATATTCATTTTGATCGCCCATTTTTTGACCGATTGAAAGCAAAATACTATACACATCTATAATAAGGTTAGAAGACTACATATCGAATTTCATTTACCTAAATCATTGCGTTCAGGATTACCGAGTCCACATGCATACGAATTTATAGACCTACAGAGTGTCTACCCATTGACCAATTTGGTCCAAAATTCGATACTGATCTACAATTTTGATTTTGAAATTTTTGTACAAAATTTTATCCATTCCGGTTATTTCAGTTTTTATCAAGTTCACATGAGCCTGAACAGACAGAGAGGTGAAAAACGCGAGGATTCGACATAATGCAGAGGTCGCAATTTTTGAGAATTGCAATATTTTCTCTTAGTACATTTCGCTTTCGGGGAAAAAATAAATATGAAATTGAAGTTAGTGCAATTTTAAATATGTTGAAGACCCCTTCTGAAATTTTCAACCTTAGAATCTATTCGTAGACGTTATTTCCTGAAACTTGGCACCTCTTGTTGTAAGATAAAATGAACAGTGGAGGAATAATGCTGGGTGGATACTTTTCTTCCGCAACTGTACCTAATATGCTAACTCTACGTAAAAAGGCATGTTCTCTAGAGCACCAAAACACAATAAAATATACAACTTAACATTATTAAAATTTTTACATAATATTCTAGCAATCTTAAATGAGGATATAAAAATATCCGCAAATTGTTTGATTTAAATGTTGAACTGCAGCAAATCTGATAAAAGATATTTCCTATTCTTCCAAAGCTGACTTTTGAGATGTTGCGTGAATAATTTTTTTATAAAAATACGCGAGAAGTAACCTGTCTTGCATATTCAACATTTAAATAATGGTAAGGCCAGTTTTAAAGAAATTTGGAGGGAAACATGGTAAAATACAAAAAAATTCCTTCAATAACTGAAACAAAAATAGTTTATTCCCCTTTTGTTTTAACATTAGAAAAAAATCATTTTCGAAAGACTACATATATTGAAATTTTTGGATAGAAATAAATATTTAGATGCTTTTATAAATGTTCTACCACTCTTTTAATACGAATATTTTCTATATACAATTTTGCTTCATTTTATCTACACGTCCAGGAATTTTTCGGGCATTCTTTTATTTAAAGCCTGAATTTGCTAAATTTGGGCTCGTAAAAATAAATAAAGACTGACCAACATGAAAGTGCGACTTGGCTTAGATAGTTCATTGAGTGCATTTCTACTCAGTCTCGGAGTTAATGAAAAAACCTTGGTGAGAAAAAAGCTTAAACTGTGCTATACAGCGTTTAGATCTGACCAATGTGTAAGATGAGTTTAAGAGTAGCAGAAGTTAATTGTATATGCGAATTATGTTAACGAACTTCACATTGCTTTTCAAACTGCACAAATGGGAGACAAATTTAATTGTAGTCGACAGAGAATAGAGAACTGTCGTATTATGAGAACTGACACATTTATGAAACTTTGCATTGTTTCCTTTCGTACCAGTGTGAAACTCTGGGCATTGAGTCTTACCGGGATGACTTGATATTGAGACTCATATAAAAGAAAGAAGTATCAGCAGACTAGAATTTAAAAACCGTAAATTCCTTACGGCGGATTAAGAGGAAGTATTTCTGGTGTTGTAAGGATATTAACATTATATGAAAATAAAATTTTCAATTATTTATTATTTTATCGCGTTGAAAAAACCGGGTTCAGTCAAACTAATCGAATTAAATTAGAAACATTTTAATGATAAATTTTTATTTTACATTTTAATCCGTTTTTATAATGATGAATTTATAAATTCCACATCGCATTTTGTTGATGGCTGGTAATTTCTCATCCTTATAGTGAATTATTTTAGTGGAAGACAATTTTAATAAGGGTCCTTGAGCTCGTTCGATAGAGATGGAGTCAAGTCAGATTCAAATAAAGACAGATATTGTCTCATCATACGCACTGCGTTGTTTGTTGTAATATACGTATAAGGCGATAAGACATTTTTTCCAAGTTCTGTGTTTCTAAATGTGTTACGTATTTTATTGCTTTAACCTGAAAATTTTCTGAAACAAAATTCTACAACTTTCTTTCACTTTAATCCCTTGTTTTGTGTTACCGCCACCCTTCCGCATACCCTTACATATACGGGTATCACAGACTAGGGATATCTTCTCCAAAGCATCAGAAGTATCGAAGTTACTGAGCAATTAGAAAATGTTTCTTAGCAGTATTATAGAGAAATGTAATTAGTTTAGGGAAGCAAAACAGTTTCTTTCTATGAGTAAGCATTGTGTTATGCCTGTCATTTCAAGAATAATCCACTCCATTTCATTTTTCCTCCCAACTATTTATGTAGATCATTCACGGCGGCTCCAGTTACGGTCATTTATGCAAATCAGAAATACGTCCGCAACGGGTCACTCGGATCCTCTTTTGCACCTTTTCCCCTCACCATGCCTGCTGCGATTTTCTCTGGAGCGAGACAACTCCTCCTCCCCTTATCTACATCGATCGGAATTGAGCAGATGGCGTGGTCGGAATTGAGCAGATGGCGTGGTCGGAATCGAGCAGATGGCGCGCACGGAATTGAGCAGATGGCGCGCACGGAATTGAGCAGATGGCGCGCACGGAATTGAGCAGATGGCGCGCACGGAATTGAGCAGATGGCGCGCACGGAATAGAGCAGATGGCGCGCTTGGATTTCAAGAGAAAATGAAAATCCAAACTTTCGACCACACCATGCCAATTGTCATCGGATTTTTGCACTGACGACGGGTTTTGGCGTGGATCGGAGCTCTCTTGAAGGTTCAGTTTAAGTTTCTTTTATTAATCGCGATAAAAATAAATTTATTTGAAATAAACTCGTAATATATAAATGTTGTGTTCAAATCCAATTATTATTCGTCGGTAACAAAATTTCAACAAAAGATTTGGAATTAATTGCCTTAGTGAATGAAATTATTTAGTGTATTGGTCTAAAGAAAAATCATCTGTCACAAAATATTCCTACAGTGCAAATAATTAAAAGTGCCCAAAATTTTTTCCATATACTGGCATATGTGCTTAATTATTCTGAAGGTAACTTAAAAGTTTTTGAAATGCACTGGTATTGTAATTCTTCAGGTTTGTGGTTTAATTGTTTATTATAAATCTTATCTCTTTGTTACAAATGTTAACTCTTAATTATGAATGGTAAAAAAAGAAATTTGCAGGAAATTGTTGTTTCAAAATTTTATATCTATTTCGAATATTAGGAAAATGTAATGAATATTGGACATCTAAGTTGTTTTCCCTTAAAAAGTAGGTAAGTACTAGAAGGATTATTATTTTAAGTATTTGAAAGCAACCAAATATGAACGGAAGATATATCATTGATTGTCTTAGTATGTCTCGGGCAATTTTTAGTTTAATTAATTCTTCTGTTAAGTGATGGGAAGTTTTGGCAAGAACTTTTATGTGTGCTCTACAGTCAAATATGTAAATGTGATTCAGAAAAAGTGCACGCGTCCACAAGTGTTTGTATCAATGTTAGCAAAGTTGTAAAATAATGAAAATTACGAGAAGTTCGCCACAAAATGTCAAATTCTATACTCGTGTGTCATTCAGACAAGGCTTTTATATCCCGTGAATGTTGTTCTATGTGTTAATGTTCAAGTTGTTATATGCTATATGAGTGATTGCTTATCTCCCCTGTATCTGTCCAACTGGAGATGTGGTTATCTAAACAACTATATAACCGTTGTGGTTGTAGGTACGAGAGGAATGGGGTGGAGTACGTCATTTCTAGCATTATTCAAAAATTGGTAGATAAATGCGTGCTTTAGCAAGGAATCACTTGCTACGATCAAACTGCTTCCTGGAGATTTTTCTCCAAGCAAATCTAAAATGTGGGACATTTTCCTCGGAACAGACACTTCTCATCCAGATATTGGTGACGATACTCATACTTTTACCTCAGATGGTACCTCTCGTTGCTTTGAATAAGGAGAGCTGTCACGCATTCCCTTTAACACAAGCTATCACACAGTCCCTTTATCTGTGGTTCATTTTCTTGAATCGATTTTTATACACTCCCTTATGTATTAGAATTTATAAATTTTTACAGTTATGTGTCGACAACACATTTTTAATATACAGTAGAGGCTCAATTATCAAGAGCGCATTAACCGAGGAAAGGACTGTCCGAGAGATTATCGTCATAGACATGAAAAATTGGATGACGTTACTGGGACTGTGCGAATTGAACTAACCCCCGCAGAAGAAGAGGATCTCACACACATACTGACCGGAGCGCAGTGCAATCGAAGCTCTTCTCGATTACTTAGAACAAGCCTTCCCTCCTTGCTGACGCTCATGAACCTCCATGAGGGTTGCCGCGCAATCCTTGCTCGTTTCGCTCCCTGCAGTGAGGACACTGTGCGTCCTATCACTGTTGTTGCAAAAAAAAAACAATCAGCTTAACTGATTTGCATTTGATGCTTTAGTTCAAATGAGCATGGAATAAAATTAGTTTGCTTTGAAAAAGTGTTTTTTTTCTTCTTGATTTTATAGGTATTTAGAAGAAGAATTCATCATTCAAATGAAATTAATAAGGAAAATTAAGAAAGTACAAAAAATGGTACATAAGAGTTTCATGATATATAGAGAGAATCCTGAAAACGATTATCTTCAACTTCAATGCTCTGATCGTCCATATAAACGCAAGTACGCTGAGCGTATTGAAAGAAAGTAATTCTCCTTCTTCTTGAATTACTTCCAAAACTCTCAACTGATTCGCTTGCATTTTGAATTCGTTTTCTTTCATTGTTTCGATAAAATTTCGAAGCACGGCTGAGATTCATATTTAAGACATCGAAAATAAGACTCAATCCAAATCACACTCGTTTGTTAACGTTTAGAAAGTGAAATCAAGTCATCACTTACTGTAGATGTTGCCAAACCTCATAGCTAAATAATGCTTCTTTCTGAAATGGCACATCAGAAACATTTATATATGTTGGCATGTCGTGAATGCAATGTTGCAGAGTTAACGCAGATGCCAGGCAGTTAGTTTAAAATAAAAAATAGCTTTAATACAATTACTTAAAAGAAACACGCTGCTTTCTTGCAGCTTACACACTCACGGACAGCCATTCATTCGACTGCTTATCATAAAAACACAAGTTAAAAAAATACATATAGATTGTAACAACCAATCAACTTTGACTAGTGCCGTAACTTCGGCTACGTCATGAAATTAACCACTGAGATACGTTTCATTCAGTGACTGAACAATTAAATTTGAATTTCCAACATTCGGCCCCATCAGTCACTGAATCCTTTTGAAATATAACCTTTATTGCCGAAAGAAATTTTTCTTTTACAAGAGGTTTTGTTAAGAAATCGGTCAAATTTTTCTTAGAATTTAGATAATTTATTAGTTCAAATTCTTTATCATTTAATAATTTTCGAACAAATTTGTATTTAATATCAATATGTTTTGTTTTACTATTCTCAATATTATTTTTCGAGAAATGAATAGCTGCTTGGTTGTCACAATACAATTCCGGCATTCTAAAATCAATTAAATTAAGTTCTTTTAAAATTTTAGAATACCAAATAATACATTTTACACTTTCCGTTAGTGCTATAAGTGCAGCTTCCATTGAGCTTAAAGTAATACATTTTTGCTTCTGAGATTTCCAAGTTATAGGTACATTTCCAAATAACATAATATATCCACTTGTAGAATGTCTATAAGTTAACTTGCATCCCCAGCTAGAATCTGAATATATAATTAACCTAGTATTATGAGTATCAGAAAGATTTATTTTATAATACATTGTATTAAACACATAATTTAAAACATCAACAACAATAGTCCAATGATGATACGTATATCCATTACAAAATTGTGACATTGTGTTTACAGCAAATGCAATATCTGGCCTGGACCTATTCGCAATAAACGATAAGCATCCAATTAGCGTTTTATACGAAATTTGTCTCATAAGTTCCGTTTCTATTATCTCATTTTCTTTTACTCTATCAGGTAAAATACAATCTACTTTCAAAGGTAACGTAATTCGCCTTTTTGGTAAATTTTTGAATCTAGTCTTAAGTTTATTTATATATGTATTCTGATGCAAATACACAGAATCCCCGATTCGCTCAAAATTTACACCAAGTAGGTATCTAACTGGTCCCAACTCTGTTATTTCTAATTTAATTTTTATATTAAGAATTGAATTTTCAAGATCACTTTGCGATTTGCTGAAAACGACAATGTCATCTACGTATACCAATAAAACACAATTACTTTTAGTATACAGACCATTTTTCTAATCTTATCCAAGTTGAAATATCTAACGATGAGGGTGTTTCCGGTGAACCAGAGTTTTCATCCTGTGCCCTGCAATCACTATCGTTATTTAAATTTTGATCCAATTCATATATAGCATAGTCATAATGTTCAACCAACTTTACCAAACAAAGTTTTCATACCATTCTTCGTTTCATCAATTTTAACGTGAATACTTTCTACGACTTTCCTTTCTTTAGGTAACCATACCCTGTATCCTCTTCTATTCACAGCGTAACCTACCAATATTCCAATTTTAGCTTTGGGTTGTAATTTATTTCTATTAACTATTGGTACATACACATATGCTAATGAACCAAATGTACGACAATGTCTAATGGACGGTTTACGTCCCGACCATATTTCCATCGGTGTTTTTCCCTCTGTTAATTTATGACTACACCGAATTTTAGTATGAGCATAAGAATGAAGTGCTTTCGCCCAAAACCTTGGTTGTAAGCCACTATCTTGCAGCATAGTTCTGATCGCTTCCATACTTGACCTATTGAATCTTTCACCTATACCATTTAATGCCAGTGTATAGAAAGATGTTCTTTCAATTCTAATACCCAAATTTCTTAAAAATGTCTCAAAACCTTTGTGGCAAAATTCCATTCTCTTGTCGGACCTGACACTTTTAAGTTTCCTTCCTAATTCGCGTTCTACCCTAGATAAGTACACTTTAAAAATTGAAAATACTTCACTTTTACTTTTAAGAGTAAATACATCTATTTTTCTAGAAAAAATCATCAATTATGGACAAAAAATATTTACTTCACTCAAAGAATTAACAGGTGCACGTCCCCATAAATCCATGTGGACTTTGTCCAAAACAGACTTTGTTACTCGTTTGTTCACATAATTCTTTTTCAGAGACGTTCTTGTTGCTTTACCTACATTACAAGCTATACAAGATTCGTTATCTATTTTAATATTTACTTTCTCCAACCCTTTAACCGATTTATTTTTGCACATATTCTTAATAATAGGAATATTGACATGGCATAATCTCTTATGGATTAAATTTAAATCTACACTAGTATACATTACACTCTCTCATAAAGGATAAACAGATACTATATAAAGCATATCTTGCCGAAAAACTGAAAAGAAATATTCGTTATTAGAATGACATATAAGCATAACATTATTTGATCAAGTTATTTTTAGTCCTGCTATGTCCATTCTTGCTCTACTAATTAGATTCCTTCTCATGTTTGGGGTATGAAATACATCTTTTAAAGTGATTTTAACATTACCTTTAATGTCTTTAAAGACGAAATCGATATCACCTATTTCTTTAACTTCACAAGTAGACTTCTTATCTGCAAGGAGTGCTTTCGTAGTTGTCAGTTCCTTAAAGTTCTTGAACCAGTCACGTTCATAACAAAAATGGGAAGTAGCTGCGGTATCTATCAGGAACTGATCCCAGTCCTTCGATACTCCAAAAGCTTGATTAGCCCCACAGAGCGAAGTTTCAGATGCGAAAGCTGCTTCTTTTCTTTATTCCGCTTCTTATAACATTTATATGCAGTGCGTCCTTTGCGGGAACAAAAATCACAAAACGGCCCCATTCCTTTAGGGTAACTGATATTCCTGTATTGACTAGGGTTTCTTGAAGGGTCCAACACTGCTCCACTGCGTTCAAAAGATTTCTTGCGAGTTTCCTGCTGACGAAATGATCCAACGGTGTATGCATTCTCCGTATAATCTAGATTCAAATCCCTCTGCTTCAGTTGAATTCGTCCAGCTTCGTTTACAAGTTGTTTTTCAACTTCCCGATGGTTAAATTCTTCACCCTTCAATCTGTAGAGGGTTTGAACTAAATGATCATACTCAGCTGGCAATCTTCTAATGAGTTGTAACGCGATTAAAAATTTGGGAATTTCAAAACCTGCTTCTTTAACTTGAGTTTTCTTCTCATCGACTCGCTTGCAAAAATTCCAATGGTCTCTTCTTCTGGATTAAACTCGAGCCCGAAAAATTCATCGATAAGAACTGCCAATCGGGCTTTGGAAGTTGGGTCGAAATTAGACTTCAAAATGTTCCATGCTTCTTTACTATCTGTTGTGTGTCGGATTAACCGAAGAAACTTTCTTTCGGTGCCATGGTAAATTGTAGTGTAACATCTCTGCTTTCTCCAGTCATGCTCGAATTTTTCTTTCGCAGTAGCTTTTTCTGGACATGGCTTATCCTCCCCAATTATGAAGCTCCAACAACCACGATCCCTCAGCACGACCTTCACGTCTTCCTTCCATGAGGTATAATTAGAACCATCCAACTTCGGGAATGCGAATGGCGAAGACATCAGCTTCCGATCAGCCCTATAGACTTCACAACAAACAGGCACGATCCTTCCGGTTTAATTTAAACAGACGGCTTTAACTGCATCTGGTGAAAAGGATTACGGGATCGCATGGCCCATAACCAATGTTGGCATGTCGTGAATGTAATATTGCAGAGTTAACGCAGATACCAGGCAGTTAGTTTAAAATAAAAAAAATAGCTTTAATACAGTTACTTAAAGGAAACCTGCTGCTTTCTGCAGCTTACACACTCACGGACAGCCATTCATTCGACTGCTTATCATAAAAACACAAGTTAACAAAATACATATAGATTGTAACAACCAATCAACTTCGACTAATGCCGTAACTTCGGCTACGTCATGAAATTAACCACTGAGATACGTTTCATTCAGTGACTGAACAATTTCATTTGAATTTCCAACGATATAGATACCCAGAAGACAGTAGTAGCGGTGAAAATTTAAGACTGCCTGAAATCTACGCAATATCATTCGGTGTGAGGCTACTGAAAAAGTGTTCTTGAAAGACGAGTTTACTGTCTTATTTTAAGCAGTAATACATTAAATAAAATAAATACTATACCAAACCTCTTTCAAATTCGGATTAAAGCTGTTTATCCTTGATTTTTGTTAACTGGTACTTTCCGTATCCCAATCATTCTAGATAATCGGCAGACTAATATTTCCGATCTCAATATTTTTTCATCGATTGAAGTCATTACATTATGATAATTTACCCGTGGTACCACCTTGTAGCGCATACAGGAAAATAGATTTCAAGTTTCCATGTTATTAATAATAATTTATGTATGTTTAAAAGGCAATGCACGTATGTGTGTTTGTTATAGACTAAAAAACTATTGGACCGATTTACGAACGTTTTTTGCAAAATTATCCGCGCTGTCCGGAGAAGGTTTAAAGCTATTGAAATCCTCGATCTGACTAGTAGAAAGAAAATTAGGGTGCCTAATAATATTGTAATGTTTGGCTACATTTCACGATGATTGAGAGAACATTTAGCACAACTCCTTCCTAACGCAGGGTTGCTTTTTGTAAACAAGGGGATTGAGAAGAGAGGTGAGATCTTATGTCTATTTGAGGTCGTTATTTTTGAAATAGTTCTGTCTTCTGAGTACAACGTACAGCACTTTAATTTTTATGAGTTTTGTCTGTCAAGACATAAACATCACAAATATAATATCAATAGTAGCTTCTCATATAGAATTTCAAGAGGTAAGAAATGCTGTGGCGATTGGGAGATATAAGTAGGTAGGGTCAAAACATCTAATGGCAACTAAAGGTACCGGGGAGTATAGAGGGAAGATAAATTGAAAATTTAGCTACAGAATGGTGAGTTTTGGTTGTTCTCTGTGCCAAGATGTGGTAGGGATGGAGAAGCAAAAGTTCACAGTTAATAAATAAAATAATTTAATTTTTGCAACAAAAAGTGAGGGGGCGACCGCTCCATTCCGCCTCACCCCTAGGCTCGCCGCCACTGCGCGCATACGTAGAATTAAGCTCGAGTGGTGTTGTTTTGACAATTGGATATACAGTCGAACCGCGATATAGTGAACCCGGGATATAACGAGCCCTCGGTTACAGCGAACCTTTTACATGGTAACAACTGAAGCCCTATGTTAATAATATATTTTCAAACGTTTACAACGAACAGCAAACGCTAGAGACTCTGTTCTAGCGAACTGAAAATTTCTAAAACTTCAAACTTTTCACTTGCCCAAAGGGACATTCTTTACTAATTGTGCTCAAGTCAACCCAATTTCTACAAGAGCTACTTTTGCATGAAATACTCTGGTCCAGAGACCACATTCCTCGCCTATTGTACCTTTGTTAGAGTCGCTGCTAACCCCATAAGTGGGACAAAGGAACAACAGGCAAGACTCTTTACAGTTTCTATCTCTCCTCCTCCTCCCAGTGGATACTTGGCCTAGTGTCAACCAGGGAAGGGGGGGGGAACTTTCTCGTCAGAGGACTTAGGAGCAATCACGTGTTTTCTCTGCCATTTTAGTTTAATTGCTTATCATTCTGTGAACTTTGCAGTGACCATGACTAACGTTGGCAAGCGAAAAGCTTTTTCTATAGAGGATAAAGTTAAGTTTATTCGAAAATTATAAAACGGCGAAAGTCAACCAGCCATTTGTAAAGATTTTTCCCTTCCTAAATCAACTGCAGCCACTATCTGAAAGAATCGTCGTTCTATCATCTCTGCATATGAAAAAACATGAACGGATGCAAGAGATTGAGAAAGATAGAAAATGTGTAAGAGACTTTATTTAAGTGGTTTACTATACAGAGGAGTAGAAATCTTCCTATAAAGGGCCCCATTCTCCAGGCAAAGGCTAATGAATTTGCAGAACGTTTTGAAGAAAAGAGCTTTGTTTGTTCCAATGGATGGCTCGATAGGTTTAAGAAACGTCACAACATTAGGAGCGGCAAAGTTGTGGGTGAATCCGCTAGTGTTTGTTCTTCCGATATGAATCACTGGATGGAAAGTGTTATTATTCCCATTTACGACGAAAAGGACATTTGCAACTCCGATGAAACAGGTTTGTTTTACAAGCTTACTCCAAATCAAACTTTAAAGTTCAAAGGAGAAAAATGTGTCGGTGATAAACTCTCAAAAGTAAGGATAACAATTCTGGTATGCGCCAGTATGAATGGTTCCGAAGAACAGAAACTGACTGTTATCGGAAAATCTCAAAAATCAAGGTGCTTCAAAAATGTGAAGAAACTCCCGTTGGATTACAATTCAAATAAAAAGGCTTGGATGACGTCGGATTTATTCCAGAAATATCTTCGACAGTGGGATAATGAACTGGCTAAGAAAAAGAGGAAAATCGTTTTATTAATAAACAATTGTACTGCCCACATTGAGCCAAGCAACTTACAATGGGTCAATGTAGTCTTTCTCCCACCCAATTCTACATCGGTTTTTCAAAAGATGGATGAGGGAGTAATCCGTAGCCTGAAGTGTCACTACCGGAAGCAGTCATCTTACGCATTTTGGAATACTATGATAAAAACAAGGACTGTGACATTTATCTTCTTGATGCTGTTGTTTTACTCGAAAAATCGTAGAGATTGGCAACAGAATAGACTATCAGAAATTGTTTTAGTCACGTTGGGCTCACGAAAACGCAGCAGACAGAAGATGACAACCTTCCCCTCTCCAAATCGCTAGAAAAGCACGGAGTGAATGCTTTTTCGCAAAATGAAATCGAACATTTCGAATGTTGTGACGACGATGTCATTACATCTGGGGAAGTGAGTGAGGAAGATATCGTGGCATTAGTAAATGGAAAAAAACCCTCTGTTGTAGATTCGTCTTCAGATGTGGAGGAAGAACAAGACGAACCAGGGCCTTCAATTGCAGTTGCAAACGTTTTGAACACTTTTTTCCACAGAAAACATCTACGAACATGTTGTATAGTGGTAAAAAAATTGACGAGTTGTATATAAAATCGAAAACTTTGCAACCAAAAATAACATTTTTCAATGTAGTGGATTAGCAAATAAGTGAAAAAAGTTAAATCTTTAGTTTGTTTATTATTGAGTATATTATTTAATACTTTATTTGTCCCTAATTACTAATGAAAATATTATGTTATTAAAAAGTTTATTATTGAAGTAGTATCTTAGCATGTTAGGGCGTTTTTTTGCAAATACGGATACAGCGAACCTCGGTTAAAACGAACTTCTGAGTCGGTCCGTTGAGGATTCGTTATAACGGGGTTTGACTGTATTTACATTCAAACTTATAAAGTAAAGGTTAAGTTTTGTGAAGTTCTGTAATGTTCAATTTTTTAATGTTTTGTAAATTTCATAATGCTCAATATTAATTGTGATGATTTGGCTGCATTACGAAATGAAGTTTTGTAAGTATTTTTATTTTGATTTTACATTCTGACTGTTCGACTATGCTGTTGGAATTATATTTTGCTGTTGATAAAAATGCCACCAAAACGACAAATATTGGTCTTTCGTACAAATTCAGCCAGAAGAAAATGAGAAGAAAGTCAAAACGAAACAGAAGAAGAAACAGCAAAACGAAATGAAGGAAATAGATTCCATATGTCACAATCACGTGCTACTCAATCACCAGAACAATGCGAAGCACGAAATGAAGCAAGTCGAGTACGAATTAGAGAATTAAGACAATCTTTGTCATATAGTGATCTAAATGAAAAACGTGGCAATAATCGATTACACGTGCAAATGAATCGATTAAGTCAATTTCTAAAACTTTATCGAATTGCATTTCAGGATAATTGGGAAACTGAATATAGCTTGCATCCAGTTGTGATTGTTGAAAGTATCAACAATGTTTACGCAAATTGTAATGCATTAAAACTCAGGAATGAAGCACCTGGGATGTGTTGTTTGAATGGTGAAGTTAAATTGCCACCATTGAAGGCACCACTTGAACCAATGTTCTCATTGGTCGCTGGTACTACAACACAATCGAATCATTTTTAATACCATACAAAATTATAATGCATGCATTCAAATGACTTTGTTTGGTGCAACGAATATAAAAACTTTGAACTATATACTAACATTCAAGATTCAAGAACAAATATACCATACAGAAGGTTCTTTGTTCCCATTTACGGATGCTGAGCACAAATTTTTGCAAATATATTTTATTGGAAATTCAAGTGATCAATTTAATCGATACACACACATTAAAACACACACATGAACACTGCCTTTTATATATATAGATATCTAATTTTAAATAAATACAATAATGGATTTCAAATTTTCAATTGTGTTCGTTTAATCTGTATATATTCTCAAATGTAGCAAAAGCAAAGCATTGCCGAGTTCAGCTAGTGAATTATAAAATCAAGACTGAACGATAGAACGCAAGGAAAGGTTTCCGAATTTGAACTACTTGGAGATTTTTTTAATGTACAGGGATAGAGAAGTAATTTAAAATTAGAAATTTTTGCAATATTTTTATATTTAGAACCATTTAATTAACTTTTAAAAAAATACACTTTAAAGTAGAGGGGATATAGCTTAAAAATTGTGCCATCGGTCCAATTAAAGAAAGTGCTTACCTAGGTTGTGCCACTGGTTTCCCACATGGGACCACCAATGCATAATAAAAGCAAAAGTATTTTTTGATTATAAAGTTCACATCTACATGAACACAAGTAAGACATTTTATGCTCTGTTTCACCTCCCTTCTCCCTTTGCTAAATCTGAAATGATAGGAATGATTCGTATCCTTAGTTTATATTCTTTTCGAACCAATATTTGAAAGCACAACTGCCCTTCAATTGTTTTTTTTTTGCTTTAACTTGTTGCATTTCCAATTTATTAGGAATACTAGCAGTGAAAACTTCTTTCTGTGGTATTCTTTTAGTTGAAGATGATAATCCCATTCATTGAATCAGTTCAATTAGAAAAATGTTAGCGGTTTTCTAGGCAATGCTACTACCCTTATCTTATAATTTTAATAAGATTATTATAGTAAATTGTTGCGAAACAAATTTCCTGTCTCAGGATGTAATATCAAATTTCCCTACTTATTTTAAAAGAACGCAAGGGCTTTTGGTCTATTGTTAAAAAGATTTAATTACTGATATCTAAATGTAAACACATCTTCTTTAATAGTAAGTTCGTAAAATGATTTTATTCACCGCATTTCAATTATGACAGCATAACTCGCCTGTTTTACCTCCCAAATATTTAAGAGAAATGAAGTTCTGATATCGGTCCAATCTAAGCTGATTTCCAAATTCGGCGTCTCTCCTCTAATTAAGACAAAAAATTCATTCTTATTATTCAAACAAATTTGTGATTTTTATATCTGTTTTTATTGAAATTAAATTACAGTCTCATCCCGCTGTTTGTAAGAAATTCAACACACAATCCACAATTGTTTAAGAGCAAAAACATTCATTCAAACCGAGCATTAAGAAGAATTTAAAACAAATCATTCTCTTACCGTATCATGAAAACAATAATCAAACAACAAACGATGCAAATGATCAAAACGCGATTTATTTCACTTTTGTTTCAACTGCTTCATTCAGAAAATAATCAATTATCACAATACTAACAGTGATGGGAAACAATATATTTTATCTAGTTTCAATCAATAAACGAGCAAGATCTTAAATATTGGAAAACAAAAAGAGTTTTTATTTTTATTTTTACATCAGTCTATGTTATTAGAATTCAACGTTTCTAGATTAATGCATTTACTGTTATTTTTCTAAAATTCTCAATCTCAATTTTAATTGCATTTACAAATGTTCCTGCAAATTTTTGAATTATTCTGAAAATAAAAAAAAAATTAGCTTGGTTTATACAATAATCATGGAAAATTTCCGTCTTACCCTGTCCAGAATTCAGCTAAAAATAAAAATATATATTATAGGATTTTTCGAATAAAATTTTCTCATGCTCAAAGTATTTTCCGAAAAAAGATGAGAAATTGAATATACCTCCTTAGCTAGCGCACAGTTCAAACTAAAAATGAAAAGTTTCGGCAGTTTTGCTGTGTTTTAATTTTCATCATAATTTACCAAACATTATCAAAAATTAATTCTTCTTTGATTTGTTTCTCTTCTTAAAACTTGCGACACCATTATGGAAGTCATTTGTAAGCAGCTATTAGTATTTAATAACATACATTGACCATAGTCTAGATTTCAACCAAAAAATTATGTTAACCCTGTCTGTGCACATTCGCATACAGCAGTTTATTGTCGATTAGATGCAGCTCGTTTTCTGCAAAATGTGTCTGTTTAGAACGTCTCGACACAGTTAGAAAGTTGCACTAAGTCTTGAACCTTCTAGCATTGTTACAGCGTTATATCTCAAGTAGCCGGTTGGGTAAACTTCTTCTGGAATTTTCTGCTTCAATACTGACAATATTTTTCATATAACACCTATGATTTTTTCTATTTTTGACGTAATAATATCACAATCAAATCGTTCCCCTTATGGTCTAGAGAAGTGGTTCCCAAAGTGGGTTCCACGAAAAAATTTAAGGGTTCCGCGAGACAAATTTTATTTGATTTAAAAAAAATAAGAATGGTGTTTATTATATTCACACATTTTCCTCGGAAAATTTACAATCGACCCCCAAAATTTATGTAATTTTTTTTTGTGCAATATACCGGTGTATGGATGTTTAACCGAGATCAAACTTTCGATCCTACCAATAGATGGCCATAGTGGCAGATTCTAAACTTCTTTTCCGGGATACTGCTTTGGCGATTGTCTATCCGAGATAGCTAGACGATTGCCTAGCCAAGGGACATAGACTCTATGTCCCTTGGCTTCTTATAACAACACCACCAGTTGATCCATACAAAGCACGTTTTTATTTGTTTTCATCATAATCACTGACTTTTCTGCACTGCGTATTCTTAAAAGACAACGATTAAATGGAAAAGAAAAAAATAATAAAAGAAATGTATAAAAAAATAAAAAAAAACTGTGGATTATTGAAAAACCCTAAACGAAAACGGAGCCTTTTCACACCATTTCCGGCAGAAATGCATGGGCATGGGCGGAAGGACACACCGGAAGACTAGTAGGAGGGCTAGTTTGTTTGTAAACAAAATCGGTTAACCAACCATCCATTTGAGCCAATGCTATTGTGCCCTTGTATTATAAACGGTAACTGTAATTCAAATCGTGTATTCAAATACCGTAGTATCTAAAACTTAAAAATTGCCCTTATAATGGATCGTTGGTTAGAAAATGGGTCCTTAAAGAAAACTGACGTTGTTAGTAGTAATGCAGAAATCGCAGAATCTAAAGATACGGCTATTCTGGAACCCGCAATGCAATCAACTTCCAGTTCCGTACAGCTACAGCCTCATCTTCCAACTCTACCATCTTCCAATTTTGGACAAGTGGTATCAACGAAAAGACGTAAATATGATACTAGTTACCTATCGCTTGGATTTACTAGTGCTGATAACGAGGAAGTTCCAGATGCGGTTTGTTTGCTTTGCAACAAAATATTGGCAAACAGCTCCTTAGCACCAACAAAACTACTGAGGCATTTGGAAAAAAAATCACCCAACACATAAAGGCAAAGATATTTCTTTTTTTAAAAGAAAACTTGAAAGCCATAATAAAAGCCGGAGTTTTATGGGGAAAAATTCAAAACAGATAATCAAAAGATAATGGAAGCGTCGTATAAAGTATCTTACCGTATTTCTCTAGCAGGCGAGGCACATGTTATTGGTGAATCACTTATTAAACCTTGTGTTCAGGATATCGTTTCGTGTGTATTGGGCGAAAGTTATAGTAAACAAGTTGAAAGTGTGTCTCTTTCTAACAATACTGTAAAAAAGCGTATTAACGATATTGCCGATGACATTGAATTAGAACTTACTTCACGGTTGCAGGCGTGTAACGCTTATGTATTACAACTAGATGAGTCCACAGACGTTGCTGGATTAGCAATTTTGCTTGTTTTCGTTCGGTATGATTTTAATAAAAAACATTGAAGAAGATTTGTCTTTATGCGAAAATGTGAACATTAACACCACGGGGAAGAATATATTTAACTGCATTGATAATTTTATGACAACGCATGAAATTAATTGGTGAAAATGTATTGAAGTATGCAGCGATGGAGCAAAAGCAATGACAGGAAAAGTGCGTGGTGTTGTAGCACAGATTAAAAATGTTGCAAAAAACTGTAACAGTACTCATTGCATTCTTCACAGACATGCATTAGTAACAAAAAGGATTTCGGCGACATTTAAATCTGTTCTAGACGAAGCAGTGAAGATTATTAATTTTATCAAAATCAAACCATTGCAATCACGTATTTTCAAAGCCATGTGCGAAGATATGGGAAGTCTTCACACCACTTTACTTCTTCATACAGAAGTTAGATGGTTATCGCGTGGTAAAATGCTTGTGCGAATATTTGAATTGCGAATGGATGATGATGGCTTATTTTATTGGTCATAAATTTGAATTATCAGACAGATTAAATAATATGGCTTGGCTATCTACTTGCATACCTTGATGATATATTTGGAAAATTGAACAAATTATGTTCGGCTCTGCAAGGAAAACAAGTCAACATATTGCAAGCAAAAGATAAATTGGTTGCCTTTTCAAGGAAAATACAATATTGGATTTCAGCTGTGGAGCAAAACAACTTCGAGTGTTTCCAGACGCTTAGTGATTTTCTCGAAGAATCTGAAGTGGATTTAGATATGGAAATCCGTGATGGTATACATCTGTCCAGTTTACAGCAATCACTCAGTGATTATTTTCCAAACCTAGAGAATCAAGATAATTACTGGGTACAAAATCCTTTTAAAATAAAAGAAAAACCAAAAGGATTTCATTCCATGGATTATGAAAATTTGATTGAATTGAGTTCGGATACACAATTAGAAGCCAAATTTAGAACAGTTTCATTAACAATATTCTGGTCAGATGTATTCGATGAATATCCAAATTTAGAAAAACAGGCTATTCGAATTCTATTGCCGCTTGCAACCAATTATTTTTGTGAAGCTGGGTTTTCAAAATATGTTGCGACAAAAACCAAATATCGTAACAAACTTGATGCTGCACCAGATATGCGAATTCAGTTATCAAACCTAATGCCTAATTTTAAAGGAATCATGGAATCATGGAATCAAAGAAGCAGGTGCATCCTTCACATTAAAGATTTTCCATTTATTTTAGTTTATGTTTTGTATTTTTATTAATTATTTCTATGATGAATTGTTTTTTTTAGTTTTGCTTAATTCAATAAAATCTGAAATACCAAAATAATACTTGTTTCATTTAATATCAGATATTAATTTTGAAAAGTCGTTAATTAAAAAATATTCAGGGTTCCACGACCATTGGCAACAAATTTTGGGGTTCCACGACCAAAATAGTTTGGGAACCACTGGTCTAGAGATAATGCCAGTATGAGGCTAAATTGAAAAACTGACAATTTTCTTATGTAATAATGTCGTAACGATTTTTTTGAAAAGATTTGCCTTTATTATCACTCACATCTGTTATCATTTTCTAAAATAGTTTATTCATGAAAGGAACGTAGATAAAAACATTTAGACGTCAATAGGCATTTTTGTAAAATTTTTACCACTATTTTCATTCAAAGAACATTCTATATAAGTTTTTTTCTCGATGACCCAACGTTGTTGGTGTTAACTGTATTCCTTTTATTTAAAGCTTGGATTTTTATGTCCAGGTTGGTAAAAACAAATTAGTACTATTATTTGATACGGTTAAATTATCAAAATGTGGATGTTAATGCGCAAATCCGAAAGTTTTCGGATCGGTTTATTACTATTAGTGTCTGACACAGGGTTTGTACACGGACAAAAATATTTATTTACATTTTCATAGTAAATTAATACGTTGAAGAATAATTTTCTCCCAATCTATACACAGCACTCTTAAAATATTGTGTCAAAGATCTGAAGTCGAAGCATGGAACAGCAGAGAGGTCTGTACTATTTTTGCTCTCCAATTTGCTTTTTGAACGCTCTTTTTCTGACTGATTGAAACCAAAATTTCATTCAGATCTACAATAAGGATTAGAAGACCACACACCAAATTTTATTTATCTAAATCATGGCATTTGGGATTATCGTGTCCACATGCATACAAATTTATGCACCAAAAGACAATCAATCCATTGATCAATCTGGTCCAAAATTTGATACAGATCTACAAATTTGATTATGAATTTCTATACCAAATTTTATCCATTCTAGCTATTTCAGATTTTAAATTATCAAGTTAACATTAACACGGACAGACAGGAGGTCTAAAACATGAAGATTCAACAAAATGCCGAGATTGAAATTTTTGAAGATTGCAATATTACACTTAGCATACGGGAAAGTAAAATAAATAAATAAAATAAAAAATATCCATTACATTTACACAGCAATCTTGAAGGTAACAGAGAAATAACATTATATAAATTTAACACTTCAAGTTATATTAAAAGGAAAGCCTGTTGTGAGAAAATGGATAGACTATATATATACTGTTCCCATTATTACCTGTTCCTGAAATAAACAAACTAAAATTTCTTTAAAATTATTAGAAATTTAAAAAACCAATTATCTACAGGAAAAAGGAAAACGATTTTATTATCAGTTCAACAATGAAAAGTATTACTGAGAATTATGTTTTAAAATTTTAAAGTTGCCAAAACATTGAAAATAAAATTGCGCAACAAAACCAGTATCTGTGAATCGGTTTTGATTCATCTGATTTTGATATTGAAGTACAGATCACTTTTGTACCTTAATGGTTTCTAAAAATATCACTATAAATCGCCAAGATTTCGCTTAATTTTCAAATTTAATAATATTGAAATTAAAAGTATAAAAAATATATCAATGTTTAGTCTTAACCTGCAGATTTTCTTTTGTGTCTAACTTGCTAGCTCTAAGTAAAACGGTATGTTCTGTAGAGCACCAAAACACAACCACACATATACCTTTATGTAGTTATAAATTTTAGACATAATATTCTAGCAATCCGTTAAATGTATGATTTGATTAAAACACTAAAATGTAGCAAATCTACTAAAAGATATTTCATATTCTTCCACAACTGACATTTAAGATTAAATTAAATTTTTTTTACAAAATAAGGCACGAAGTAAGCTGTCTTCTATATTCAGAATATAAGCAAGTGTCTTATATTTCTTGTTTGTGTTGAATAAATTAGAAAAAAAATGCTAAAAAACAGAAAACTTCTTTAAATGACAAAAAGCACGTTATGCATTTATGTTTTCACATAAGAAATAATCTCCTGCAAAACATTTAGCTATATAAGAAAAAAGTTACCTGCAATATTATGTGAACATTTCTTTATGTTTCAAGTTTTTTACAGTTATCTTTCTATTCTAGTAAAAATCCTTCAAAGTTTTATTGCGAACCTTTTTCAGTCTAGTGTCTTTATATGCTTATAAAACCGTCTGCATAACAGAAACAATTTGAAAAATCTGTGGTCATTAGGAAATAATTAAATCAACATTTCAAATGTTTTAATCGGAACTATTAGCAATATTCATTTATAGGGATGGATTCCCCATAAGACCAACCTATTGTTAGGAAACTTGATCTTAAATCGAGGTCCGAACTTTTTCGAACCCAGACATTTTGTTAGGTTGGTTCTCACTACTTCTAACCACCAAGCATTTGCAACAGCATCGATTAGCTTTCAGGATTATGTAAATAAGGTATCGCTATAAAAGCAAGCAAGCAGTGCATCTCGGCGATAAATCACCTACCTGCTTAGCGTCTCTCTTCCGTTTTTTCTCAGGCTAACTAGCTGGATGGCTGACTGATGACTTTCTTAGGATTTTTCATATCTTAGCTATACGCTACGAGTATAATACTAGGTATTTACTTTTAGGCAGACGTCCAAATTTAATAGGATTGAATTCGGAGTAAGTTGAATGTTGCAAATGCTTAACTTTGAATATTGATCTGTTAAAATATTTTAATTTAACTTTTAGTCGAGTTGACTATGATGTTATTTTAATAAAAGTGTTTGTTTTTTTATATCAGCCTAGTCATTGACTACTATTTGAGACTTTTGAGACTAAACATGATAAATTTTAATATCACCTATGACATGGCCTACGGCACAGCTGTCAGTTGCGAGGATTTGCCTTAGAATCTTTCACATTTGAATCTTTTTCGAAAAATTAATTTTACATTAAAATTCTTGGATATCAATAAACATTTAGATGCTTTTAAAAATGTTTTACCACTATTTTATAACAAATATTTTCTTTATAAAAATTTGGTTTATAAACTCGTTGTACAATCATGATTCACACTGCTTATTTTTACGTAAAGCCTAATTTGTCATATTCGAATTCGTAAAGACAGACCAACATGACAGTATATGCGACTTGAATTAGTTCATTGAGTGCTACTGCATAACCATTTCTACTCAGCCTCAGAGTTAATAGGAAACCTTTATGAGAAAAATGCCTTAAACTGTGCTAAACGGCGATTTAGATTTAGACGGATAAATTTAAGATTAGCAGAAGTTGATGGTATATGCAAATTATGATAACTCACTTCAATGCTTTTCGAACTGCACACAGGAGGCGCCTCGGTGTTATTTATCACTCTGCATTAATCAATACTAGTTGTTATAATAGGCTTCTCCCCAGTAGTACAGTAAATTTAACAGCTAACATGAGGCAAATTCGATTGCACTTGTCAACAATGATTAGAGTTGAATTTACGACAGTCGTATTACGAGGACGGGCACAGATGTGAAACTTTGAACTGCTTGGCTTCGTAACAGAGATAAATTCTGGGAATTGTGAAGTACGGAGTTTCACCGGGATGCCTTGTTATTAGGATTCATACAAAAAAAGAAGTACCAACTGACTGAAATTTAAAAATTGTATATTCCTTACGATAGTTTAAGAGGAGGTATTTCTGGTGTTGTAAGATTATTACCATTATATGGAGCATAAGTTTGATGACTAGTTCATCAAAAGTAAACATGTCCGCCTTTTCGTGTTAAGCGATTTTTTTTCTAAATTAAGTACCCAACAAAGCAAGGGTGCAGTTTTCTTTAGCCTCAAAACTCATTTTTGCCCTTTGTAAAGCTGTCTAAAGTTCTTTATTTTTTGTACAACAAAATATATCCACTCCATGAACATAACATGTGCGAAACCGCCATGTTAATTTTTGATAAGGAACTTCTTATTTTTGTGACAGTACAACCTGATTGGTTGGAATGGTTTAAAAAAATTTTAGAATAAGTCGCTGTATAGTTTAGGGTATTGCTCTTCCAATTCTATTATGTTTTTCTATTAAAATTGGTCTATTTCTAAATTTGCATGAATGAATGAATAATGTATGAACAAATGTGTTTTCCATATGACGTGGAGGAGTGTATTTTATATGATTTGCAGTTGATCCTGTTGGTTTTAACTGTAAAACCCGGAATCAATTAAACTTACGTCTGGATAAATTTGCTATGCTCCGTTTTCTTTTTTGCTCTCTTCTCTATTAGAATTAATGTGTTCATGCTTCCCTGTCATGCTTTTTATCACCGCAGGCGACGCTGCTGTATTCTGTTCGCTTTTTTTTATGTGATCATTCAGATCTCAGCATCCGACTGGTTGGACGCATTTTAGGAGACATCTTCTCTCGCAATTCGTAATGGCAATCCTACATCAAACAGGTTCCATTAATTCATGTCACTAAAGAGTTGCATCGCATCCGCATTACTGGGCATAGATGATTTATAAAGGATGTAATTACTTTAAAACAAGCAGTGTTTTTTGCCTGGATATTTTAAAAGCAAATCAATGATTTCCAGAAGTATCTACTAAGTAAAGAGTTGTTGCTCTTTCAGCAGAATAACAATAAAACCACATAAATAGGTAACTGTGTGGTGCCTAATACTTGTGCGACACAAGTTAACTGTAACTGAACCCGAATGGTGTTCGAGACTTTGCGAGACTCGCGGAGAGTTTGTTGTGGAACGTGTCCGGACTGGTAGAACGTATGCATGCCTGTATTTACGATATAAGAATGATCTGTGTAATTATCTAAATGTACTGTTCCGTGTAAGTGTAGAGAACGTCCATTAAATATGTGTGAATCAAATGAAGCTCATAATTCAACAAACCCACAAATATAACACAACAAACTGACACGCTAAGATAAACTTGGCCAGCCAGGCTTTAGTCATCTGTCCCGCAGCAGAATGGTATCTTCTTTTGCCTCAGTTCAGTGGCACTTTTTTTTACTTTCTCATACATGAAGTGAAAAATGGAAAGGAGTTTCATCGTCAAAACTTACGACTCAAGGTTTTATTGAATTTCCACTTTTTAAACATCCTTGACTTGGGAAAAAACAGTTTGAGGAATTATGTCTGTTTGTGAATATGATAATTAGAAAACACAACGAGCTGCACGGATGAAATCTATCATATGGTCGTAACAACAAAATTGTCTATTTCTTCTTAATTTTACACGAAATTCGTCCTCCAGAAGTTTGCCAAACCCTTCGTTCATGCGCATGTGGACACGATAATACAAAAACAAAGTTCTGGAATGATCAATTCTAGCATAATGTTTCATCATCAAACCTTCATATCTCCACCAAATTTTGAACCAAATCCGTCAATGGTATGCGGTCTAGAAACAAATATTTAGATATTCAACAAATTTTGTCTCTAATCGAAAGAAAGGAGAACATCAAAAATCCGTATTTTGTATTCTTTACTATACTTTTAAACACAAATATACTCTCTGTTGTGTTGGTATACGGAAAAGTCGAGAGGAGAGCACTACCTCTTTTTTTTTCTTGTATAGAAATCTTTAGTTTCTTAAAAACAAAAACAAATAAAAACATTGATCTAAATTCCTTTCGACTGGACCACATATCTTCT
Organism: Araneus ventricosus; assembly: GCA_013235015.1. Lineage (NCBI taxonomy): Eukaryota > Metazoa > Arthropoda > Arachnida > Araneae > Araneidae > Araneus > Araneus ventricosus. The sequence continues at coordinate 10,954 of BGPR01007166.1, read as the reverse complement.
AAGGCCGACCTCCAGATATGTAAAATTTCCTTAATTCCTAAGATTGTCTTTTATTTCTTACAAAATGACAGATAACATGGTGATTATTAAGAAAAAACTTAGCCGTGATAAAGCGGCATTAATTCGTATCGCCCATTCCTTGGATCAGACGGAATCCTTAGGAAAAAAAAAGATTTAACCTTCAGCGGGCGGGCATATGCAAGAGATACTTGCATTGTGCATCCTATTAAATATTTATATCGTTCTTTTATAAATTTAAGTGCAATTTTTTATTTATAAAATCTTTGTTTATTGTTAAGCTAATAAATACTGACAGCATAAATAAAGGTTGCGTCTATTTTTGTAAAACCACACGATATATATATGTAATACGATGTACGATACGTCGTAAAATTTTCGAAGGCACGAACGCTGGAAGGTTAAAAACATTGACCTTAAATTAAATTAAATTAAATTCCCACGGTGACCACACTTACCCAAAAAAGGGTGTAAAGAGAAAAAGGCCACCGGGGAGAAAAGAGAATCCCCTAAAGCACGCCGGGGAACAGCGGGCCCCAGCCCCAAGGATCAGACCAATTGAGACCTTAAAAAATAGTGTACAGACTATGCCAACAGTGGCAGGAGCTTCGTAGATAAATGTAAGGTGCTGGACACACATGAAACTTTACAAACTATGCCAACAATGGCAGAATTAAAGGCCAACAGTGGCATTACAAATGGCAATAAAAACTGGAGCCATACAAGAAAGGTGCTGGACACAAATAAAATAAGTCGTAACAAGAAAGCAAAAAAAGTAAAAAGATCATATAAAAAGTAACCCTTTCCCGTAGTACGAGGGTTGAATATATATAAAAACACATAACAAATACTAAAAGGACTAAAATAACATAACAAAAGGTGGCAAACCTAGAAAATTGGGTTTACAACAGTTTAACTCATAAAAATCTACAGTTAAAATACACAACAAATAACATAAGCTTAATAAAAAAAGCAAAAAAAAAATATTTAAGCAAACCACACAGACAATACAAAACACACACATAACCACACAAAGTTAGCACAGAGTTAAAAATTTCAATATATATATAAAAGGGAAAGTCTAAAAATAAAAATGACAGAAGTTAAAGTCATAGAGATAAAATGTTAAAAATACAAGTAAAATCACACCAGGGACCAATGCAGATCTGCTCGGGAGGGATACCCCCCATACCTAAATGTTCCTTAAGTCGGCACCAGAATCGCCAACGGTAGAAGACAGCCGCCCGGCCGGGAATATACCAGAAGAGGACCTGAGTACAAGGGGCATATAACCACTAATACAATAAAATAAAAACTTAAAAACTAAAGGGAGAGCGGTATGCGTAAAATCTAAAAGGTTAAAAACATGAAAAACACTTGATCATCAAGAGCTAGTTAAGGTCTTATATAAAAAAAATAATCTGGCAATGTCAGATAGTCTATAAAAATTAAAATAACAACAAACATTAAAAATATTTTTAAAAAATCCAAATCTGGAAAGACCATGCAAGTAGATATAAATTAAGAGCGGAAATAGAAGTTCCGCAACAGTCAAAAAAAGTCGATAAAAGAACAAACTAAGAAGATCAACCAAAAACGAACACACAGAAAAAAAAACTAAGAAGAACCGTCCCGGGTCAGTGAATCGCAAATTCCTGCACTAATCCTAAAAGCCTCACTAATTTTTGTGACAGCCTGCCTATTATGCATAGTATTCCGAAACCAAGCTTTTTTATGTGCATCTGCAGGCCTAGAAAGGTGAAAGTCTTTGGTGAGTGAACACGAAAACACATAGTGGTCCGCGTCACCCACCTCCCCACAGATGCACGAGGGAGAATCCAAGAGCTTAAAACGATTGAGATAAAAAGGGAAAGGACCATGGCCACACAAGAAAAAGATTAAAAATTTATTGGTGATTAAAAAATTAAAATCAACTTTGTCAATAAAATCCCTGGCTCTCGCCCCCGAGGCTGAGTTATAATTCATGAAGTATTCGTTCCATTCATTAAGAATTTGCTGTTTGAGGGCTCGTCTAAGAAATGAACGTGGAGCAGGAATAAGTCTCTCAATCCCTAAGTTGATTGCGGATTTAGCTTGTTGGTCGGCCCATTCATTCCCTGGGATGCCAACATGGGCCTTAACCCAGGAAAGGCCGACCAGATGTCTAGCTTTAAAGATGTCCTGTTTGACAGAATAGACGAACCCTGATCTGGAGTTGGCACTCTGAATGGCAAGAATGGATGATAAGCTATCTGTATGAATATTGATCTTATAGTTGTTCTGGAGGGCCCAATTGCAAGCAAAATGGATCGCCTCCAGTTCAGCTTGAAACACAGAGTTGTAGCTATTGAGTTTGAAAAGAAAATTGGAGACATTATCATTTTGTTGAAAGGTGCACACGGCGAGCCCAGTCTCATTGTCGATTCTGGACCCATCCGTGTACACCTCAAAATCAGCTTCCTGTATGGTGGATGGCAGAACTATGGATTTCTGTTCAGAGGGAATATTTCTGATGTTAATGTTGTAGTCAAGAGGAATATTGTTAATGATATGATTGTAAGATGGTGAGCGCCGAACCCAGATCTGTAACTTACAAAACTCAGCCTTTGCAGTAATGTGAAGGGTCGGGATGCCAGTCAAGACATTAAGAACATTGGTCGAAGTAGTTTTGTAGGCCCTCGTGAAGCGCAACAGAAATACACGTTGAAAGGAGTGGAGCCTAGAAATGTGATGTTTAGTGAGGGCCCCACCCCAAATACTAGCTCCATATAAGAGGGCCTTCTCAATAACAGTAGAGTACCAAATCTTTAGAATGTTCCTATTCATACTCCAATCAGACTTGATCACTCGATTAAAATTTGAGGTAAGGCCTAAAATTTTACTGTATAAGGAAGAGATATGGGCGGTCCAGGTCAATTTGTTATCGAGTACAATGCCAAGGATTTTAAGGCTGTCACTGATTTTGATGGAAAAGTTGTTGATTTTAAACGTAGGCTTACGATTTAGGATATTGGAATTGCGTTTAGAAAATTTCCGAGAGGAAACACTTCTAAAAACCAACTCCTGGCATTTATGAACAGAAAGTGAAAGTTTAATTTCTTGGAGGTGTTGAGCAATTTCGGACAGGGCAATATTAGTGTTGGAAAACCAACATTAATATTGCCCTGGCCATTGACCTTGATACTTGTATGATGATTAAAAAGAGCCTTACCCTTTGAAATCAAAACAGCTGCATGTAACCTATCCCGATTCATATTATGTGCGTCAGAAAATATTTTATTATTTTTTAAATGTTAAAAAGCAGACATCAAGTTCTAATGTAGTATGGAGTAACGGGAATTTCCAAGATGAGAAAAAGAGAGTAATTTATTCTATTGCATCTATCTAAAGGTGCACTGTGATATTTCAAAATGGGAATACACTTATCAATATTCTTTGAGAAAATCTGTTCCTTGAAACAAACCGTATTTTATTCGATATAGAAGCTTCTTAAACTATAAATCATGAATCTAAATAGGATGGTACAGAATATTCTGGGTCACGAAAATTTTGAAAACATTTGTATCGTAGAAAATTTCTCATCGGCATTTATAACTAAAAATTATCGAAAAAATCCTCTGGATTGTAAAAAACTTCATTCAAATTTAATTAAAATATAAAAAAAAATTTCTGAATTAAATTTCTTTTTATAATTAATCATTCTACATTTCCTTACTTATTTTTAAAGTTTTGGCTCGCAAAAAAAATTTCTGCTGTGAAAAAATGTTTGAAACACCGTTTCTAGCTTATTTAGTGCTGCGGATTTTACAGTTCTCCTTCAGCTCAAAAACGTGGTAGGAGAATTAAGGGGAAAGCTTGCGCTCTGTAACTACGCATGCTCGCAGGCGGAAGTCGGCGCTGCAACTCTAGACAGTTCCAATTACTTGTAATTACTTTTTCCTCTGTGCATAATCTTCGGGTAGTGAAAAAATTATTATAGGAAACTTAGTTTTCTGCCTCAGATTTTACTCACGATTTATTTGAAGATATAAATAGTTTAATTTAACATTTGGTTAGATTGTTGATTGATTTAAGCAATAAATGAAAAATAATATGGATTGATTAAATTCACACAATGGAAAAAATTAAGAGTGCTGGAGTTCCGCACTCCCTATGCACGAGCCGCCCCTAACATTCAATCATCAAAAGAAATTATTCCAAAAAAGCTTAGCGGATAACTTTAAAATTTTTTCCTCTCACTATATAATTTTTTTTAAATAAGGATATTTTAATTCCAATTTGAATGTCTTAAAAATATTTATTGAATTATTAGATCATTGCATCGTATCAAATATCTGGAAAAGAGTTTATTTGCTTAACTGCAAACAGTGCATTTCACACACACAGAATTAATTATCTAATTCGCCAGTGGCCATAACCTTTGTTCCTCTAGTTCCTTTGACGCTCGATATGAGAAGTAGTACCTTGAAACTATGGATCAAACGGTAGGCAATTCAAAGAGAAAGGAGCTCCGAAGCTTGATTAAAAAGATCACAGCGCCGCTCAGCGGGGAGAATGAAAGAACAGTCCAACACCTGCTTTCTCGGAACATAACCTTGACATCTACTTCTGTTTATGACTGCAAATTATTATTCAGTTTTACTGCCGAACCTAATCTTTGGGGGATCCGCAGATTATTCTTTGAGATTAAAACTGGATGTTTCATAAACCATTTCTTAATCTCAACTACCCATGCAAGGACGGTATGAAGTCGAAGACATTTTTTTCCTCATAAAGACGAGCAGAACATTACTAGGCGACCGCACATTACTAGGCGTTAGAAAATTAAAGATGTGTTGTCGTATTCCGACATCAAGTACGCTTATCAGGACCAGATTTACAAATTGCTACACTCTAAGCCAAAGAAAAAAATTCTGCGCCCCATCCTCACACGACACGTCGTTTCCTAAGTTTCAGTTTAGAATGAGACAGTTATTTTTGTAACAGATGTATTTAAATAAATCTTTATAATATTTGATCTAGCCACCGACATTTACGTGCTTTACACCTTATAAGATTTAAAGTAAGCAGGGACGGCTAGCGCAATAATAATAATAAAAAAGAAAGAAATTGACCCAGATTGCATTTTTAATTCAAAACTACGCTGCTTAAAAAATCGTATAAGATTAACTCCTCTGTGACAAATAAAAGCAACTCCATCGCATAACTTGAAAATATTTTATTAAGATTTCTTTCTTCTTGCTTTTATGCTTCAAAACGCTTTCTTTGAAGACAGATCTTGTTAAATCTCCTTCCATGCAAAGTGCTATGACATCTCAACGTATTTTGCTGCATAGCAGATTTGAGACCGTCCTTGATATACTTTTCAAGAAGAAAAATGTTATTCAGCCACTTTATTCCTTACTGACTGCAAATACATAATCTTATGTCATATTTGGGCGAGCTTCTTCAAGCCATTTTTATCTTGTATCCATATTTTCTGAAAAGTTTTTAACCTCAGTGTTTCAATAGGTTATGTGAAATTTCAGAGGAACAATTTCATTGCATGAAGAAGGATCTAGATCATTTGCAACATCAAAATAAAGTTTCATCACTCCTCTTTAAGTTAAGGCGATTTAAAAATAGAACATTGTAAAAGCTTAAAATCTTTCGCCACACTCTTTGTCAGCTATTGACCTTTTCTCAAATTTATCTTTGAGGTTGAGGGCAACGCCTAAGTTGGAACTCCCTTTCCAAGCGGGAGGTCATGTCATCTTTGACATCAAAATCGGAGTGCACCATAACGATCTTGAAGAACTGGTTAGTGTTCTTAATTACCTCTGACATTTTTTACAGCTGGGAAGTTGGTAGCAGGCTTCTAATGTAACAGAAACCCATATTTTTATGCATTTCGAATAACTTAATTTTTGAAAAGGAGCAATTTTAAATCTAGAAAAGTAATTCTGTTCTGCCCCGTCTGTAAATTTTGCTGCTTTATCTCAAATTAACAACTGGTATATAAAAAAATTCCTATGCTATCTACATGCTTATTACTTTTTACGTAAGAAAGCTCTTTGTTAATAATGATATTGTTACAAAGCTATAAATTCGTTTCCCTGAGATGCTAATCTTGGCGACAAACCTGGCGACTTGGCGATAAATTTGGCGACCATTTTGGCGACTTGGCGACAAGGGGAATTCTCTAGAAGGACCTCGAACTTTCAACATATTTCTACTGGTTTCGTGTACTTTCTAGAGATTATGTCACTTCCTACGTAATGAAGTCACTTCCTGTTGAAAAGTATAAAAGGCAAGCTCTCAAGCCAAGAAGAGTCAGTAGGAATTTGATCTGCAAGCAAGCTGGTGAGTTAACAAGAAACCTTTCAGCGTTGATAGTCTTTGTTGTGAATTTTTACTAGTGCTGTGTTAATACTTGTGCTACGTTTCTTTGCTTTGGAATATTTGTAATATAAAGAGCTTTATTTATTTTTAAATCCTGCTTATTGGATTGCATTCGTACACCCACAAAGCAATTTCGTTACATTTGGTGTCAGGAGTGGGGTCTTTTGAGTTTCCTGTGAATGCCAGAGACCGGACCTTTGACCAGAACAATGGATGAAAAGTTTGAGAAGCTCTTTGCCATGATGGCGGAGATGAAAGCCGGTTTGGAAGACAAAATGGAGGCTGGACAGGAAGAGATGCGATCCGGACAAGAGAGATTAGAACAAGAGATGCGATCCGGTCAAGAGGAAATAAAAAGTCAGATCCAAGCACACACCGAGAGTCAAGTTGCAGAAATGAAGATTCATGTTGACGGATGCATTGGAAAAATAAAAGAGGAAGTGCAATGTGTGAAATTAAAAATCGAGAAAGTTGAGAACGAAGTTCAAAGGAAGATCGAGGAGTCAAATTGCGAAGTTCAAGAGAAGATCGGCAACCTCGAGAGAAGAATAAATGAACTTGAGGAGAGGTCAAACTATTTTCTAGCTAGTCCAGAATTCATATCTTCTCGACCGACAGTCAAACCCCTGACATTCGACGGACAGTCTTTAAGACTCAGTTTGACGTTGTGAGCTCTACAAATGGATGGACGGATTTTGTGAAAGCCAGTCAACTTGGGGCATCGCTCCGAGGATCAGCGGCGGAGGTTCTTCAAGGAATTTCAGCTGATAAGTTGACAGATTTAACGACGGTCGAGAAAGCTTTGGAATCTAGATTTGGAGAGAGCCACCTGACGCAATTTTATCGAACTGAACTGAAAACAAGAAGACAGAAGCCAGGAGAAAGCCTTCAAGAATTGGCTGCCGATGTGGAACGACTAATGAGACTGGCCTACGCTAAGTGCCCTCTGGATGTTCGGGAAAGCTTAGCAGTCCAGTACTTCGTCGACGCCATCAGAGACGAAGACACGCAACATTCAACCAGATTGATGGACGCAAAAGATCTGAAATCATCCCTGGCTTATAGTATGAAATATGAAACTGCGAGAACTGTTTCCAAGACATCCAGACACGCAGATCAATGGAGACGGAGGATCATACGAGTAGAGAAAGAGATGATAAATTTGAATTCTTCTTTAACAGGCTGGAAAAATTATTAAACAGTAGTGTTGCTGGAAAGAAGAACACTCCTCGGCTTAACCCGAACGTCACTTGCTGGAAGTGCAACAAGAAAGGACACGTGCAGAGGGAGTGCCAGGGTATTATTTCGAACCAGGAAAACTAACAAACGGCTGTCTAGCGGGGCGAAGGCTGCCTTCTCTGAATAGAGCCCCTGAAGAAGGACCGAGAGTCTCCTCGCTTAGTGGAAAGAAAAATGGACTCTACTTAGAAGGATCTATCTGTGGTATCCAGTGTTTGATGTTGGTGGATACAGGTGCAAACATCACTCTTTTAAGAACAGACTTGACACAAAAATTGAAGGAACAGCTTATTTACAAGGCTCCTAACATTTCTTTAAAGACCGCTACTGGTGAGAAAACGGAAATACGAGGAAAACTGGATGCATCCATTGAATGTGGCTCGAGAAAATTTCATCACAGAATCTACGTAGCTGACATCACCGATCCCTGTATTCTCGGCCTGGATTTACTTCAAAAATTCAACTTTACAGTAGATCTGGAGAAGAACGAGAAACGGACAGGTGGAGAGGAAATTCCTCTGTTTTCAGCCAATGTACAGCATTCAAAGTCGTGCTCCGTATTGGTGAAAAAGAGAACTATAATACCAGCAAGATCAGAATGTCTTATTCAAGGAATTCCCGAAGCTCCTGGACAGTTCAGATATGCCGTAACGGACTTTCCTAGCCAGGTTTCCCAGAAAGGAGTCCATGTGGCGGCCACACTCGTTGATTTGGAAATGGAAGTCATTCCCGTTAGAGTTCTGAATTTAAACAATAAATCCAAGATTCTGGACAAAGGAGATGTTATTGCGACCGGTGAACCAGTAGTGGATATCGTCGCTCGTCCTCAAGAATTTTCTGGAGCACAACATCTACAGTCAACCTTGGAGAATCTTCAAATACTTAATGAAGAACAACGAATAGCAGTAAGGAAATTACTCAATGAATTTCAGGACTTATTTTCGATCTGTGACGCAGATGTCGGCCGTTGCAATATGTCACAACATAGAATTAATACAGGTGACCATCCACCAATCAAGCAATACCTAAGATGTTTGCCTCTTGCAAGGAAGGAAGAAGCAGATCATCTAGTTAAAGAAATGGTTGACAATGGGATAATTGAGGAATCATCAGGCCCTTGGGCTTCGCCTATTGGGCTTGTTGAAAAGAAAGATGGATCAACACGATTCTGTGTTGATTACAGGAAACTAAATGAAATTACGAAGAAAAACAGTTATCCCCTGCCACGAATAGACGACACCCTGGATGCTTTGAATGGAAGTCAATGGTTTACGACACTGGATTTGAAAAGTGGATACTGGCAAGTTGAGGTCCGACCTGAAGATAGGGAAAAGACAGCCTTCACCACCGGACAAGGACTTTGGCAATTTAAGGTAATGCCTTTCGGACTTTGTAACGCCCCAGCAACATTTGAAAGACTGATGGAGACAGTATTACGTGGTCTATCGTCTGAAGCCTGCTTAGTGTATCTAGATGACATTATAATAGTAGGGCGAACATTTGAAGAACATCTAAATAACCTTCGTAAAGTATTCCAGAGACTACAAAAAGCCAACCTAAAATTAAGTCCCAAGAAATGCAGGTTTTTCCAAAAGGAGGTTACTTATCTCGGACACGTTATTTCAGCAGAAGGAGTTAAAACAGATCCAGGGAAAATTAAGGCAGTATTTGATTGGCCCCGTCCAGACAAAATACATGACCTCCGAAGTTTCCTTCGGTTGTGCACATATTATCGTCGTTTCGTGAAAAATTTCTCTACAATAGCAAGACCTCTACATAAATTGACTGAAGCTAAATCAAACTTTAATTGGACAGATGAATGTGAGAAATCTTTCAATAGTTTAACGCAGGCTTTGACATCTTCTCCTATTTTGACTTACCCCCGGACTGACAAAGATTTTATTTTGGATACGGATGCTAGTAATGAAGAAATAGGAGCCGTACTATCTCAGAATACTGGAAACGAGGAACGTGTCATCGCTTACTTCAGCAAGAGCTTGGGTAAGCCAGAAAGAAATTTTTGTGTCACACGTATAAAATTACTAGCCATTGTCAAATCTATAGAGCATTTTCATCACTATCTTTATGGACGGAAATTTCTTCTGCGAACTGATCATGCTTCTTTAAGATGGCTTTTGAATTTTAAGGAACCTGAAGGCCAGATAGCTCGCTGGATCCAAAGACTTCAGGAGTATGATTTCGAAATCCAGCATCGGAAAGGGACCTCTCACGGAAATGCAGATGCCCTCTCCCGAAGACCTTGTAAAGAAAGCTGCAAACAGTGCACCAATGCCGAGAAAAAGTTTGAAATGGAGAGAGATATTTCCGTGAAAGTTGTAACAACGACAACTGCAGATCCCTGGTCTTCATGCGAGATCCAAAAGGCGCAGCTAGAAGATCCTGCTATTAAACCAATTCTGGAGAAGAAACTAAATTCGGCGGAACGACCATCTTGGCAAGAAATCGCTCCGGAGAGTCCGGCAACTAAACGATACTGGGCTCTTTGGGACTCCTTACATCTTAAGGACGGTGTTCTTTACAGCAAGTGGGAAAGTGATGATGAAAACTCCTGTCGATGGCAACTTATTCTCCCAAAGAGTAGAATTCCAGAAGTTCTGCGAGAGACTCATGACAGCGCAAGTGGAGGGCATTTTGGAGTCATAAAAACTTGAAAGTAAAACACGAGAGCGATTCTACAGGGACTTCGTGCTGATGTTGAAAATTGGTGTAGAGAATGCCACGCTTGCGGAGCCCGAAAAGGACCTAAAACAAGGACCAAAGGTCGCTTGCAGCGCTATAATGTGGGCGCACCATTCGAAAGAATGGCTTTGGATATCCTAGGACCTTTTCCAGTAACAACAAAAGGTAATCGATATGTCCTAGTATTAATGGACTATTTTACCAAGTGGCCTGAAGCAATTCCCATTCCAGATCAGGAAGCCTCGACTGTAGCTGAAGAACTCGTACAGAGCTTCATTTCATGTTATGACGTGCCTATGATATTGCATTCGGATCAAGGTACGAATTTTAACTCTGCCCTCTTTACTAAGCTTTGCGAGCTTTTGGGAATTCTGAAAACCCGAACGATCGCGTTACATCCCGAGTCCGATGGCATGGTCGAGAGATTTAATCGAACTATTTTAAATCATCTGTCTCTATTTGTTTCGAGGAACCAGACAGATTGGGATACACATTTGCCACTCTTCCTCTTGGCCTACAGGAGTGCGGAACATGAGGTGACCGGATTGACTGAAGCGGAAATGCTGTTTGGCCGAACGCTAAGATTGCCCTGCGATATTCTCTTTGGACGACCGAG
>BGPR01007165.1:47591-73472 GCA_013235015.1 Araneus ventricosus | reverse complement strand
AATAAAAATCCAAAAGATACTAGAGTGTGTAAAATAATTTAACCTCTCTGTCGAAATTATGATGAAGACAGTTCATCCGACTCTGACCCAGATTTTTCTCCTTCACCAAGACCTCAGACATATGGACTAGACCCCCTAGAGTTCAATACCCAGGACCCAAATCAGTCCTCCTACAAGTATATAGATGCAGGGAACTTTTCTGACCTGTCTTAAAATTGTTTTTGCTTCGCGAGTCTTCCTTTTCATATCTAAACACACATTTTCATCGTTTTTATAATTTTCACATGTTTTTCGTCGATGTTAAAACACTGTATGTAACATTTTTTTGTTCCTGCGCACGCTCATCCAAACTGCAAACTGGAGATTATCTTTGGGGTGTGTCGTAGTGTAAAGTAAAGTAGCTTCCTAAACCCAAGCCTCATGATCAAGAGAATTCACCCCTTTCGTTCCGGGGCACGGCCCTTTTCTAAGCTGCAGATTCCGACTTCATCACTGAGATATCTGCTCATGGGGGGAAATGGGAGACCCTCTCCACTACGCAACTTCTTCTCATCGTACGTCATCTTTTCATTTTACCAAACCAAGTACAGAAAATACTCTACTTTGGTGGAAAAACTTACTTTTAAATAAACTATCAAGAATAAAAATAGCTAAACTGATATATTTCCTCACTGATAAAAAGAACCTTATCAAACAGCAACCGGACTCAAACAGTTCATCCGACTCCGACCCAGATTTTACTCCGTCATCAAGATCTCAGATTGATGGACCCCGATCCTCTATAGGAATACCAAGGACCCTAATCAGTCCTTCTACTAGTTTTTAAAAGGAGTAAACTTTTGGGGCCTGTTTTAAAATTGTTTCAGCTTCACGAGTTGTTTTCACCTGCAAACAGCTCATTTTTCATTGCTTTTATAGTTCTCATATGTATTTCGTACATGTTTAAACACTGTCTGTAATCTTTCTTTTTTCAATAAAGTTCCTACGGACGCTCATCCAAACTGCAAACCGGAGATTTTTATCCCTGGAGTCAGGGGTGTGTCGTAGTGTAAAGTTAAGTAAATTAGCTTCCTGGCTCTCTACCACTCGCACTAGGATATCTTTGATGTACGTACTAATCTGGTAGAGGAGTTGCACCCGATTATGTTGGTATTTTTTATTTCGCAAATAAATATTTCACGATATTTCTTTTTATATAACTTTAAATGTTCGTATACCTGTGTCCCAGACCCTAATTCAATGATATTGATCGTTATTTCCAATATTTTGGTTCGAATTATTTCAGGCTCTCATCGACAAATGTAGGCATTGCTAAAGACCGTTGCGAGGAAACAAATGTCAACAACAAACGTCAACTCCCTCCTGAATTTCTGCATATTTTGTTAGTTGAAATTGCAAGGAAATACAAAAAGTTATTTAAAAACGCACATATACCTTTGTAAGACCGAATGGTTCAATTCGATAAACTTTTCTAAAGCCTAAGCAAAACTGCAACTCTTAATCTCACAGATGAGTTGACGCGAATGTGTATTGAACCATATGTATTGTGCCCGAGCGAAGTTTAAATCTTAATCAGGATTTTATCAGGATTTTTGTGTGTTGTGTCCTGAATTATGTTGCAACATAACTCAGATTTGAACTCACAGATTTGAATCCGTCGAATATGTGTAACGGGATTGAATCCGACAAATACGATTCACAGATTTGAACCCGGAAACAGAAAAGGGTAGGAATGGAAAATGTGTTTTATCGGATTATCCAAAGCAAAGCACTTTTAGCACTTTTGTGCAGGTGTTTTCTTTTGTGTTCACTGAATAAGAAAACACTTTGTATAATGAGGTGAATGAAAGTTTAGGTATATGCTTGCCGTTATGTGTGGCCATATTTTTTAATCCCTCGACAGTCCTATTTTTGTAACTGTCTAATTAGATGACACGTTTTGTTTCGGTATGTGTCATTTTGATTCAACTAAGAGTTGATAAGACGTCTGAGAGCTGAATGGACAAGTTTTCTGGTTTGTCTCTTTTGGTTTCACAGAACTTCCGTGATGAGAGTTCAATTCCGTTTTCCAGTTACCCTTCAATTTAAGCGATCACCATATCCAATTGCATTCCATATCAAGCGCGAAGTTCGAATCACTTCTTTCTTGAGTACACCAAGCACGAAAAAGAGCGATAAAGAATAATTATGGCAACATTTCCACAAAATTAGGCTCTAGTTTTAAGTAAGCATTGAGAACTACAACAATAGGAACATGAAATTTAACATTTTCAAAGTATCTTTAAGCCATAACATTAGAAGACTCCACTTTAAACATTAATTAAGATCATCAAACAGTGTTTAAATTCTGAAGATTCCCATTGACATAACATTATCACCGGAAGCTGATGCATAAGGCGGAAGCCCTACTTTACACCAATAAACAAAACAGAAAACTCGTCAATGGATTTCCTTTGTTTTTAATGGTAAATTGCAAGCGTATGCCATTTTTTGTTTCTAAAATAAAACATTACGATTCTTTGAACAAATCTGTCCAAGCAAAGGAAAATTCTTGAAGCTGAGAATTACCTCTCTACCTGGAACTGGACCTTCGGTTGCCAGGAACACCTGTCATAATGACAGCTAATACCAGAGAAGCACGGTTTATGTTCATTACTAGAGAGGTTGCAGTGCTCAATAAAATGAATGTGATCATTCATCTTAGGCACAGGAAGCGAGTTTGCCAATATCACTTGTTAGTCTCGTAAAGTAGAGACGGACAGCTTGAGTAACACTAGTTATGAAGAGCTGCTGGATGATAAGCTAAAAGCGTCCTGGCTTATTTCAGTGGAATTTCTACGAGATAGAACATTTCTTACTGTTTCAGAAATGACGAATCATATAAGTTAAAGGAGACATTTATTTGGACGACCACATTTAAGAACATATTTACAGATTACCATATTTCCATTTTACAGGGTTGATACTTATCCTACATCTTATAGGTACAGTGCAAGCAACAACTTACATAACACTGATGTCTCTCCGAGAAGTGAATGCTTAGAGAACCTACAGATCGTACCTAAGTGACATAGTAGATACAAGTATATATATATACTCTGCTAATAATCAGTAGCTGCGGGAATCGAATAGACAACGTCATACGATTCCGATTAAATAGCTTCTAATATGGATGTCAAGTGAAGTAACTAGCTCAAAGAAATGACGTAAAAATCTTAAAGAAAGAATGCTTCGAATCATAGAGTAAAGGTACGAGAGACAATTTAGAAAAGACGCAAGCTTCGCAGCTTAAAATGCAGAATTTCCTAACAATTCATGACACGATTTGACTAAAAATTGTGAATTTCATTATTTTTCAGACAAAATATTGTGTATTATTGGGACTAAATACAGATCTTGGGATTCATCTTACCAAGTTTTATTCTTAGGATTCATAATGACCGATAATTCAGTTAGAGGATTCTTCTTCATCTTTGCAAATAATGACGTATCTGAATAATGAATAACATCATAGGAATTTTGGGTCTTTGAATCTGTAATTATGCAAACTCAGCAAAGGGGCAAAATCATTTGGGCACGCTTCAGTATTTGAGGTGTTCTTTCCATTCTTTTATGTGAGTTGGAAGAGCAGTAAACATCCGAAAAGACATGAGTCATCTAATCACGATATTTAATATATTTTCCGGAAAAATGGGGTGGAATGCTACTGACTGTATCTGAATAAAATTTGGGTATTTAGAGGTAAAAAGTAATTTAAAATAAAATTAGAAATGCATATATCACTAAGCCAGCCAAATAAAATAATGAGTTATCGAAAATCAATGATGGTCATTGGAAAACACAGTGTAAAAAAGAGTAATTCCTCTTGAAATCTTGATATAGTACTTTTTTATTTTTAAGCTTTACAAATAAACAGTGTAAGTTTGTCCACAAGTTCGAAAATAGATTTTAAAAGAATATACCAAATGGGCTTAGGAAAATTCATATTTGTGGCCGCGTTGGCCTAGTGGTAAATTTTCGGTTTCGGGGCCGGTGAGATTCCATGCTCGAAAAGAGATCCGCTGTATATGGGTCTGTTGCACGTTAAAAAATACGTAGTGACCAAATATCCACCACCGCTGGTGCGCTGCCCAAAACCCATGTCCAATGACCCACCCATAATGACAGAATTCACAAGGATGGATTGGAGGCTAGAGTGGTGTGGAAGTCTGGACAGCGGGGTGCCAGATAAGATGTCGTCGTTATCAGACCGCGGTTCAAAATCTCGAAGTCCGTTCCAAAATAGACATCGTGGTGTTTCAAAACGAGACGTTGATACAACTAAAATAAACTATATTTCATATCTAAGCATGTATGATGTATAAAACAAATGTCAGTTATTAAATATTTAATTTCTTATAGTTTCTGTGAAAATGGAATCCCCAGTTCGTAAATCTAAAGAGAAGTAAAGTTCTCCGTTGGCCAGCTGGAAGGCAAAGATAGATTTCTTTAGTCCGGAGATAAGAGGAAAAGAACATTTCGCCAATTTGTTTCAAAAGGATCAGAGCTGAAAAAATAAAAGGTACTGGAAAAGACTGAAAATGACGAGAGCTTTTCAACAAGGAGTAACATCCATAGGTCGAAAGGTTCGTTAAGTTAGAGGGGGAGGGTAAGGAAAATTACTTTTAAGCTCACAACTTCTAAGCAATTGCAGCTATCAAAAAATCTTAAATACAAAAATTGTTCATTATGATAAGGCAGTATTTCGCCTAATTTGAATTTTCTTTTTATCTTCCATTGTAAAGAAATTATGGGGAAATGAAAATTTTTATACCCCACCATTTCCACCTACTTTGTAGCTGGAAAGCCCATCTACGAACTCGGCCAAGGTTTTCACTTCCCCTGAAACATATCCCAATTCGGTTAAAATCAAATCAAAATTACTCCGGTTATCTTGTTGATGAAATAACATGCGCAAAAGCGTAAATAAATGCGCAAATGTGGTATACATATACAATAAACCTTGTCTATAACGATATTGTATGGACCATAAAAATGTATTATTATAGACATGTTATCGTTACAAGCAGTTTCGGCATTTGATCTAATATAAAAACTCTAATATAAAATTGTATTATATGAACGTATAAATTGTATGATTTTATATACTGATATAAATTTTATAATTATACTTTGTTTAAGAACTTTGAAACGAAACTTTTTTAAGAAACTTTGTAAACATCATAATTTACGGCCTCTTTACATAATTTTCGGTTGCAATCCATATTACTGTTTTCGGAACATCTTTCAATGTCCTATTTTTAAAAATTAAATATAAACAACTGAAAAATCCCATATATTTGTCAGCATGAACTTGTTTTAGTTCTTGATTGATTTCCAAAATTATTTGTAGCTGTTCTTCAAATTCCAATGTTAGACACCACATCACCCTAAATTCAAGTTGTTAATATATTCAAAGGGAAATTCAAGGAAGTCAAAAGAGCTGAATTTGCTAAAGGTGGTAAGAAACGACTGTCTAATATATGTGACGGTTGTTAGCGAACGAATTAATATATAATTCAATGGTACAAACATTATAAAATCCTGAAAAAATTTTATCTCGATTTCAACACTAGATGGCTCTACTGGCATGGAATCAAAATTTAATTGAATTAATCGATTGTCGGATAGTAAATTTATGAGAATATCGAAATATTGTATTCTCGTAGACGATACATAAGTGCACAAAATTTCAAATTTTTCTTAGCCCAGAAAGGGATTTTAAAATTGATTACAAAATTTCTTGAATGGAAGCATGAAAAAATTGAGTTAAATAAAAGTGCACAATAATAGCTCATGAACGCGGGATCTGGTCACTTTAGTATTCAAATGTAAGATTTGCAACCTATTTATTTTACACTAACACAATTAATTTGAAAGCTATGATATTTGTAAGGGTTTCGCAGAAATCTAGATAAAGGGAATGATGATACTGAATCTTTGAGATGGAATATTTTTGTAGAAGACGATCAACAGATTCTCGTGCTGAACTCTGAAGGAGAAGGCTCTAGCACGTTATATTTTAAAGCGATGAACTCAAAACTTATAATCATCGATTGAATCTACCTTAGTCATATCTTGCGTTACGAAATTTAAACTTGATAAGCAGCAAAGCTCATTGCATTGCATTCGAGGAATAAACAAAAACCTTGACTTCTTCTCACCGCCGATAATTTATTTTATATTTTAAATAAATTGAAGTTTTCGTAAGAGGAGAATAATGGATCGATACCTGTGTCAGTTGTGCTACACGATAGTGACTTGCGGTGAGAGGCATCCATGCTTCTTTTATAAGAACGATGACAGCGTATATTCACTGCCAGACCTAGATGACAAAGGAAATACCAGACTTGATTTAGCAATCGAAAATCTTCCTGCAAATATGAATGACAATTTTAGGAAATTATTTCCAGAGGCCCAACAAAACGATACTGAGGAGTCTGAAAAGTTAAGTACACGGCTCGCTAATAGTAACAGACAAGTCCCAATACTAAATGCTTCGAAGAAAAAAATGACTTTTAATTCCCTTTCCAACAAGGTCTCATACAAAGAAAGGCATGGACATCCTTCGGTATTCTGCCTACGGGTTCCTCATTGAATGTTCCTTCACATATTGTGCATTCAGAAGAAAACAGAATGTCAAATTTTCGGAATACGTATGAAAGTTCTGAACCTATTTACAGATCTCAAGGTGATATTCGCGGTGCTTCTAGAAGAAAATCAAGTCCCAAGAAAATTTATAAGCAAAATGAGGGAATAGAGAATGACTCCAATCCGTTCCACATCGAATCTAGTGCAAAATGTAGAACGTCGCATGATGAGAGCGATTGGAATGTTTTTAAGAATCTGAAGCCGCGTTTCTCGGCAAATCCTAAAAGCAATGCTAAACAAGCACATACGAACTCACAAAATATTTCTGAAGAATCGAGTTTACTTCGCAGAATGCCTTCCCACAAAGATCCGAGGAAATAAGCGAAATCTTTACTGGAGATCTACGGGATCTTACAGACGTCCCCATTTCACCTGAAATGACCGCACAAGTTCGAAATACAAGGGGACTTTCGACTGCCAACGTCAAGGAGCTTCTCAATTCGATTGGAGATACAAACGCTATTGCAGGGCCTTCCGGCATCAGTATGCACTTGCGGAGGGATCCGGAAAAAAGAAAATTTAGTTGCGATTTGTGTGATAAAGAATTTGATTTTAAAAGTGAATTTGACAGACATTATCGAACACACACAGGCGAGAAGCCCTTTGTGTGTTACGTATGTAAAAAAGAATTTAGTCTTAAAGGAAATCTGGACCAGCACTACAGAACACACACAGACGAGAAGTCTTTTGTGTGTGATATATGCAAAAAAGGATTTACTCGAAAAGAAGTTCTGAACAATCATTACAGAACACACACAGGCGAGAAGCCTTTTGTGTGTGATATATGTAAAAGACGTTTTCCCTGGAAATGTCAACTGGTAACTCATTACCTGACACACAGGGACGGGAAACCTTAGAATTGCTGTGTGATGTATGAAGAAATAGAAATGCTATAAAATGTGCTGATGTAAAGCTGTGATTGTGGAAAGGCTTTTTCTCAAAAGAGCAATTGCAACACGCATTACAATTTCAAACGCGCACGAAAAAACCCAGTTAAAATCTGGATTTTTGACGTTTTTCCAGAGATCGCAGGAATTTAAGAGTTGTTTTATGTCAGAATGACTCTTTTTTTTTTATTATTGGATTAAACTAAATTGTGACTGTTGCCATTTTCAGCTTGGAGATATTCAGAAACTTCATACCAAAGATATTTGTGATTAATGCGTGTTTAACAAGGTATTCTTTTTTAATACCTCAGTAATTGACAAATTAGAAACTTCCTATTGAAGTCTATTTTTTGCTGTTAGAACGTAAATTTCCGCAAAAACCATTCGAAATATGTTTATACTTTGCCACTATCTACAATTTTCTGTTCAGTACTGGGAGATGACATAAAAACTATTTTGTTTTTATTTCAAAATGACGCATTCCTAACTTTTTAGGAATGTTTTGTTCTTTACATTAGATTTTATTTATCATTTTGGTAATATTTTAAGTGCATACGATTTTTTTTCTAAAAATTATAGTAAAGAATGGAAAATTTTGAGTCTCTATTCATGTAAGAAATTCTTATTTTGATGAATATTTTCTATATTATGATTAGTTAACATAAATATAATTTGCTATTTTTGAAATAATGAGTGATATACGAACCAGATGTTTATACTTTATGTAACTGGAAACCCATTCTTTACCCTTTATAGGAAATCTTGGAATGTATTTCACTTTCTTCATATATTATGGCATTTTATTTGAAGACTGATATGTTTTCGTTGCGATTGTTTTAATAAAAGCTGTTTTATATTATACAATAGACCTTCGTGTATATTTGTAATTTTTTCCATTGCGTAATTCTTAGAAAAAGGTTAAATTATTCAGATTAATATCAATTCCTCTCTTATTAATATTTCAAATTCCATATAGAATCTTGAAGAAATGCTTAAATCGTTATAGTTTCTTTGATTGAGACCAAAATATTTGAAAATGAATGCGAGAATTGAAAGCAATTAATTTATTGTCTCTCAAACATTACTAAACGACATGCGTTTGTCAACTGGAACTGATCTGAGCTTGAGCTGGATCTTCGTAGCAATTTCTTAAGCTTGGAGGATCGATATTTATTACACGTTAGCTGCCACAAGTCGTGTCAGAGATTGGAACCATCTGTCCAATTAGATGACTTCTCTGTCATCCCTTAACTACAGTTGAAGAGTGGTGATCTGATTAGATAAAAGGAATAAAACTTGTATTTTATCGCTGTATGAATCTTATTTCATTCAAATGGCGATCAGCGTGTTAAATATATTCTATATCAGAAAGGAATCTTGGTATTGAGCGAAGATAAATGTTACAAAGCGCTTCAATTTTGTAAGTAAATTATATTTTCCCTCTTTTCAGTAGAAAAATAAATGAAGATACTAGAGAGACTAGGACGTCACGATTTAGTTCGCAAATTTCACAAACTTTTCAGAACTGTCACTTATATATCGCTGATTTGTTTTTATAAAGATTTCTTGCATGGAATAAAACTTAAATATTGTTCTATTCTTTTTAACTCATTAATCTATTTTAAAGGGGAAAAAAGGTTTGTTTGAAGCTTCACAGCAAATTTTAAATTTCTCATTTAAGATTCGTCACTAAGTCCGTTTTAGGTTCTCAAAACAATTTATATTGACAAAAGTTAGGGAAATTAAGTTTGGAATAATGAACTTTCAAAAAAAAACCTTTCCATTTCAAAAATTATATAAAACTTATTCAACTGATATCTTTGTTGGTTTACTAATAATAATAAAAATATTCAGTGAGAAGTAGGACAGAAACCAAGACATAAATTTTTTAAACCTGGGACTATTTATTGCAAAGAGATTTTTGGAAGAATAGTGTGTAAAATAACATATTTCGTTAGCTGTAGCTAAGTTCGTAATATCTTCGACTTTTCTCAATCAACAATCAGTGGTTTTCGTATTCCTCGAAAAATTATTTTTTGACTCGACAACGATGAAAGCGTGCGTTGTTTTTTCAGGTGAGGTAATTTATGTATTGAAATAGATAAAACAACCCTTCAAAATGAAGAGATGTAAATAAATGTTTGATTAGACAAACTTTTTTATAGAAGTTATTTCTTTACTGAAACACCGATTTTAATCAGCCTGCTCTAGTGTTACCTTATTCTCGTTAAAGAGATGAACTTCGTGACAGCAGAGTTCTCGGGTCGCTAGAGGAAGTTTCCGAGAAATGGTAGGATCACTGACAGTTGCTTCGAGGATGTCGTTGTAGAGGGAAGAGACGACGAATTTGGACTTGTTTCGAGTAGAATTCTACTAAACATCTGGATCGTAGAATAGGCAAATTATGCTTTAAAGTTGTAAATGTAGTGCATGAAATAATTTTTAGGGGAAAGCGCTAAGTGGTTACAGTTGGAGAACAAGTGTTTGGATTTAGACATCAACAATAGATTATATTAACAAAAGACAAAAAACTTTTACGTTGTTTTAAATTAAGTAAGAAAACATGATATTACTAGACAATCGCCTGTCATGGTGTGACGTGTGCAAATTGCCTTTTCATTTGAAAGATTTCCCGTCAAATTTGAATAGTTTAAATAGATATATATGCGAGAGAAATATTTAACATTGATTAAAATCAAAATAAACTATGTTTTGTGATAGAAATTTTTTTATTTACATATTACTTTGTTCTAAGAAACCTCTTGGTAGACAATATTCCATGTGAAGTATTTTTCGTTGTTTAAAAATTTTCCTTGTACTTCAGATGTTGTCAAACGTTGATAAAAAACATTATCTCAAATTATATCGCGATTGCAATAAATAATCACATGCATCGTGGCGTTCAAACAATATCACGCGCATGATATACCACTGACGTGATATACTACTTTTTATTGAAGAAGGGAAATTAATTTGAAATATAGGATTAATATAATTTAAAATTTCTCGGGAACTATTGATCATAGCGAGATAAATTTTATATGAATCTAAAGAAAATTTTATTTTCACTATTTTAGAGCTATTAAATTTGAAATTAGAACGGCAATTAACTTTTTAAATTTAAAATTACTGAAATTTAGGTGCTCTAATAATGAAATAATGCTGTTTAACCTCTCTCAGTGCTTTGGTGCGAATTTTAGTGTTGGTAACGTCAGACCGTTACCGGATCATTGAGATACTTATCTGGGATAATACTATTATATTAGTATTATCCTCAGATAAGAAATTTCTATAGCTACAATTTACTATAATCATTTTATGAAAATAGTTTAAAATTAAGGTTAGGAGTATTATTTTTGATATTTCCCAAATTTTGCCTTATTTGGCCATTGCCTGAATCAAGACCCCAAAAAATTTTATATCAGCAAGTTGAGAGAATGGAGAAAGATTCTATTTCGTTTAACGCAGAATCTTGTGCGAAATGTAAAAGGACGCTTGATCAGAGCAAATGGAATGTTCTTACTAATGTACTAATGATAAAAAATTGTTCCTCCGAAATTCTTAAA
Organism: Araneus ventricosus; assembly: GCA_013235015.1. NCBI lineage: Eukaryota > Metazoa > Arthropoda > Arachnida > Araneae > Araneidae > Araneus > Araneus ventricosus. The sequence goes on along the minus strand of BGPR01007165.1, from coordinate 62,329 downwards.
ATCAATAACCAATATGCACATTTGAGTTCAAAAAATATTTATAAAGCATCGAACTTTTTTGCTATGCTGCCTTCCCACTAGGAATCGAGGAAACGAATGAATTCTTGACTGTAGAGTCACGGGATCTTGCAGATGTCTCTAGTTTATCTGAATTGGCCTCATAGGTTCGTAATAGAGGTGTATTGATATTTGTGGTGTGGGGTGTGAGGTATTTGATTGCCAACGTAAAGGAGAATCTCAGTCTCTTGAAAGATGCAAATGCTATGCAGGACCTTCGGGTATCAGTATGGACTTGCTGCGATATCCCGAAGTTTTCCGATTGTTTTATGTATGGTTTATGGCTAAAAGGCACTTTTTTTACCAACTTACAATACTGTTTTTTTTTATAAAAAAATTTCTTCGATAAAATTCTATAATGTGAAACACAGATGAATTTTAATAAATAACAATACGGATAAGGAATATCCTTCAACATTGTAGGTAAAGATATGGTGTTCTCAATCTTACAAACAGAGCTAGAAAGATGCAGCCTCAAGTGAAAAACATCCATTAATTTTTATTTTTTTATCAGCCCTCAGGCTGAAATCTATACATTGTTAATTGATTTAATAAAAATTTCATTATGTATCCTATTGGGAACTACAGGCATTAGATCTTCAGTCTTATTCTGAAGATTTTAGAAGTCAAAAATGGATATGTTGCTTAAAGGCAAACGCTGAGCCTTTAACCCTCCAACTGCATAATTTCTTTGAATCACTATTTCGATGCAACGTCTTAAAACATGTTCAAATACTGTTGAACCAACCTAATTGTTATTTACAAGCAGGGCTTTATTAGTATAATATGATTCAAAGTTTTAAAAGTAGTAAGTAAACCCATTAGATGGGGAAATCGCAGGATGCAGCAGAAAACAGACTAACTTCCAACCCGTGGAAATCGAGGGATATGCAGTCAGAGGGTTAATAATCGATAATTGTGTGCTCAACTGGGTTGAACTCAAAATAATACATCAAATCTTTTTCAGCGAGGATGTTCGATGTTTAAATATATTCGACACCTAAATGAATTTTGATATTTTTGTATTAAGGAAATGAATGTTACAAAAAACTTTTTTTTCATTAAATTGCATTTTACTGGTTATTTCGTACAAGAAAATAAATGAGCATACTAGAGAGTCGAAGATATCACTAATTACTGTGTCAATTTCATAATTTTTTTTATCTCATTTATATTTTGAACTTTTGATTTTTAAAAGACTTCTTACATGAAAAAAACTAGAATTTATATTGTTTCATGCCTTTTCAGAAAGATTTCTTCATGCGTTGTTTGGAAACTTTCTGTGCATTTGATTGAAACTCCCTATATTTCAGGCTGAAATATAAACATGATTTCGCATCTAAATGCAACCTGCTTACTAATAATTTGTTCTTAATTTTATAATCTCGGAACACCATAGAAGAGAGTTAGTTGTGTACTGTTAATTCCGCAATATAGATCTTGTTCATGTCTACTTTCTTGAAGTGGGAAAGCGAATACACTTACATTAAATAGGAGCTTTGAATATTATTCGTTCCTTAAATGTCTACCATGAATTTCAAATCCAAATTTTACGCAACATTGTTTGATGGTATGAAACATCATATGAGAAAACGTAAATGAAATAATAGTCATTCGAAATAAAGAAAAATATTTTGTAAATCTTTCATTATAAAATATATATTTCATATTTAAATGTTCTATTTTAATGACTTAGTCTTTAACGAGAGTTGGTAGTTTCCAATTGAAGTGTAAATTTATGGAAGGCTAAGATTGCCATTTAATATATTTTTACATTTTTGACAAATCTTCTCGAGTGTTTTTAAGATTCTTCGTCGAATCTTAAGTTTAAATTATCTGTTTGTTAATGTAGTAGCAATCTTCAAACTCTTGTTTAAAAATCATTAAGTTGCATGCAGTTTGGAACAAATCTAGTAATTTTGTACCACGTTCAGATGAAAAGGACGACACATAAGCTGACTCCTCCTCTCCAAACTTTGCGCAACACCTTAGGGAGGACGTTTAACCCCCTACCTATGATTTAGCGTGCAACAGGTTCCATACACAACAGATCTTTAATGGAATTGGGTTTCGAAATCGGAACCCTCCTGTCCCGAAGCCCAACTAGGCCACCCGAAGCAAAGAGAGATAATAGAATAGAATTATTATTATTACTAGTCGGAAACACAATTTTATAGAGCAAATGAAAATTATTTAATCCTTAGAGAATTCGTAAATATACATATTATCATCTCATATTTTACCGACATTGTTTTCAATTAAAAAGTAAGGAATAAATAAGAGTAACATTCTTGCATCATTTTTATGTAAGGATTGCACCAATGATTACTACAGTCAGATTTTCATAAAGGAAATGATATTTAGAGATCTAAATACTATTGTCTGTATGAATATATGTAGCTTTTAGACTTCATATATGCTTAAGAGCAAGTATTTTCTTTCATTAAATCTTCTAAGTATGATTTAGCGTACAACAGTTTATATACCCGGCGGATCTTCAGTGGAATCGGGTTTCGAACATGGAACCCTCCGTCTGCGAAGCCAAGACTTTATGACTAGGTCACAACGGCCTCCAACTCTTTATTCAAAGACTAGAGAAAGGGAAGCAAAACGAGTATATTTTTGGTTTTCTGAGCTCTGGATAGAAGAATTCTTTACTCTTTTATTATAACACTCCTTATAACTCTTGTGTAAAAATCATTACGTTGAATGCACGTAAGTAGCGCAAAAGGTATTTTGCTATCAATTATTCGAAATACATAAAAAATCATTGAAAGAGAGGACAAATTTAACTAAAGTCATTGGAAGGGGATCAGGATTAAATACATAAAAAAGAAAGATGGCTTCCAATCATTAAGGTTCGGAACCACTGTATTTTGGGAAGGGCCTGGTCATTTGAAGCGCGTGCAGATGACAATGACGACACCTCCTCTCCAAATTTCTACACCACTTCAGCTGGAAGAATTATGACCCACTACGTGTGACTTAAAGTGCAACAGACCCACATACACGGTTTATCTTAAGTGAAATTGTGCCCCGAAGCAGAGACCTTACCATTAGGCCACCGCGCCTCTAATGAGAAGAGAGAAAGGCAAATTATGATTGACCGAATCTGTAGGGTACTTAGAGAATGAAGCCCGTCGCGTATGAAAGTAGTGCTCTTCCCAAGTATTTCGATTTCACAGGGTATTTGCGTAAGAAAAACGTAACAAATCAGGATTCGATTCCATTTCTTTTTTCTTTCGGATTCCTTTCAAATTAATTCTTTGAACATGTTGTCCGTAATGTGCGCATACGATAAATAATTACTATTAATTTTATTTTGACTTAATAAGTTTTATTATCTGCACTGAAAAATAAATGAGTCTAGAAATTTGTGCGACAATTTCTGTAATGAAAGGTAACAGGAATTTCGTTTCAAATTTATCTCTAATCCCGAATACAGGGCAAACTCATTTTTTATTAGACCTTCTTGTTCCAAAAGGCTCTTTGAGGACATTTGTAAACCAGTCGATTTATTTGAATCAACATAGTAGACTTCTCTTTCATGATGAAAATACAGTTTTTAATGTGTCATCTGATCAACGGTTGAGAATTCTACAAGAAGCAAATCCTCTCGACGTCTTGCCTTCGGATTGTCTCGTCGATGTTCAAACGGACGAGTCTGTTGTTCAAAAGGAAGAATCTCCCTGATCACTGGCTGCATCAGATATTTCCGAACCGGTATACGAATCTGAAAGCGACGTAAGGGAATCCAGTTTTACAAAAGAAATTATGCGTGATTATATTGAAACATTTAGGTCAACTTGATTCGAGCAAAATGAACTGCAAAGTTCTACTTTTTTTAATGCTGTTTCAAGAGAGGAATATAGGTAGGCGAGTGCTGATAGAAATCGAAATCCACTTTTTGATGATGACACCTGTGTGCCAGAATCGTTTAAAACGTTTCCTGTATTAATATCTTTATGTTTTACAATCATTCCCGTGGTAAAGGACATTTCTGTAAAAACTGGCATCGCGCATGTGCAAAAAGATGATGATAACATTGAAAAACCTCAGAATCAAAGTTCATCTGAAGTAGCTTCTTATGGTTGTGATAATAGGGATAAAGAGCTTGCTAACAGAGGTGAATTTCTCGTTTTAGACGTCAATGCAAGCCCTTCAGGCTTGACCGTAAGGATCAATGGCACCCTGAGCATGGAAAATTCATCTGCCCAGTATGTGAAAATGTCCTCCATCGGAAAGATAATTTTCTTATTCACTACCGACATCATACAGAAGAGAAGACCTTTAGTTGCGTTAGTTGTGAGAAAGATTCTTTGCGATAAATCATCTGACCATCAACTCTTGATCCATATAGGGGGAGAGAACTTTTGCGTGCTATGAATGTCAGAGAAGATATGCAAAGAAATGTCAACTGACCAGACATTCCCGAACTCATACTGGTGAAAAGACTTATAAATGCCCAATATGTGGAAGGGCATTTTCGGACAGTAGTGAAAAAATGAAATATTTTACATATAAACAATTTTTTCTGCTTTTAGCTTTTTTCCCAAAAGAGTTTCACGAAATATGTCCCACTGCCTCCGACGGTCTTAAGTATTCCTCGAGAAACTTCTGCAAACCGCATTGTCGTTTCTACCGCATTAGCACTCAAATGTGACAAGCTCTTTCAAAGTATTTTGGAGGATCTGTTTGAAAGCTTCGTAACAAAGGAGACTACTCTCAGAAAGTTTCAAACTTGAATTTCCCCCTATAACTGAAATGCTATCATCCTCCTTAGTTTACTATTGGGGCAGCAAGAAGAATTTGGTGTCAGTACATGTGTTTGTAATTATTCAGTTCGGACAAAGAAAGTAGGTACAAAAGTCGTCAAAACTGACGCTCGGATAAGCGATCATGTATGTACATCTGAAAATACCGCCAGTCCTAATGATAATGGGATATGATGGGTGGTTCTTCCTTGAATATAATCAGTATAGGAAAGAAATTTGCACACAATAGATATTGTCGGAGAAAATACAGGGAGATTTTCTAAAGAAGCAGGGGATTGAAGGGAGTCATCCGACATCTCGTGAAAGCGCTTCAATTTGTATTGTTCAAAAAAGAATGAAAAGCGAACAACCAAATATTACATGATCTGTGAAGTTTCATTTGCCTTCTAAAAGTACAGGAGTATCCCTTATGTCAGAAGAAAGCACTTCCAAAACTCAGTGTGATATATATTTATGTTTATCAAAAACTAAGATTTGTTTGAAATATTTTGATTTCAAAAAAATTAGTCATAAAATTGTAATTTCCTTATTTACAAATATATTTTTTCTTATAAATTAAAAATTGTTTATTGCGATGTTTAATTATTTGTTTCTTTGAGTAATTAATATTGGATGAAAACTAAACCATGAAAAATAAATTAAAAGAAGCTTACATAGATAATCCCTAAATCTCATGATCGTACGGGTTCACATTGACAAAGAAAAAGCCTAACCCGCACGATCGTACGGGGGCGCTCCAGAGTTTGAGGGACATGCTAAATTTTTAAAATTATTTTTTACAGTTCCAGTAGGATCCAAGGGTAACTATAAACTAAAAAAAATTAAATTTAAGGATGAAAATATGTCGGGTCTTAAAGGACTAGATGAAATTTGATTTTTTCGTTCTTCATAGTTTTCTTCACCTTTTTGCTTATGTGTGAAGCCGAAGTTTCCAGAATCACCCTTTGATACAGGGATATTTGAAGAGTTCAAATGGCTTTATTAATAAATATCGTCAAATGATTCTGCTATGCAGGTGTTATTATTAAAAAGTTTATCTCGGTTGCCTACATCAGGTGTCGCTATGTATTCTTTATTGGATGTAGCGCTGACGGATTTGAAACTTTGCATTACATTTTGCTCGTGCAAAGTGGGCGTAAATGTTTTAAAATAATGATGGGTATTTAATTTGGTAAAAAGGGTTTCACTAACGACGCTTTGCGATTCGTATACTGGTTCAGAAATGCCCGATGCGAACGAGTAATTGACGATTTCCTCTACTTTGGCTTCAGACGCACAAAGTTCCTTAGTGGTTTCAAAACCCAAAGGCAAACCATTGAGAGGATTTTCTCGCTGTGGGTCACTAAGGGAGTGTCAAATGATAAGTTAAACGCTGAATTTTCATTAGATTAGAAGTGTTCATAAATGCGAAATTTGCATTTTCTTTAGATAGTTAGCTAATTCCTTTGTTTAGATTCTTGATAATTATAATGCTGTGGTTTCCGTCCACCCTCTCCAACGTCATCACTCGTACCTAAGTAAGGATTACCAGCTCTGAAATCAAACGATAATACTAATTTCTCAAATTCATTAAAATCCGACGGTGAGAAAACTTTATCATGTTTTTCATCCCAAGAAATATTTTGATCTTCGTTATTATTAAAAATCTTGTGACTCGGTTGACGCTGAAGACGATCCATGCATAACAGCTTACATTGCCTTAGACTAGGTTAGTTTAGTTATATTAACGTCCCGTTTCGAAGCAACACGAGGGCTATTTTGGGACGGACCTCGGAATTTTGAACGATGGTCAGAATGCGAGGACGACACCTGAGCTGGCACCCCTCTCCAAACTTCCATGCAAATGGAAGGACGTTTGGCCACGACGTATGATATAACATGCAATGGGCCCCATACAAGGGGATCTTCAGTGGAATCGGGTTTCGAAACTGGAACCCTCCGGCCCCAAAGCCGAGAACTTACCACTAGGCCACCTCGGCCGGCCTTAGACTAGAAAAATATTCAAGATTGATGACGAGACTTGGAATAAGAATAAGTTTTCTGCTCCTCTTAGTATTTTAAATTCATCCGCTTTATTCAGTGAATGATGTAAATATTATGTTGAGTAATGCCACTCACATACAGGTCTAGTGAAAACACTGAAATTATTTAATTTGCTGCGCGATAGAGACACTTCTTTTGTACTTCAAAGCCACATAGACTTTAAGCAAAAATCTTTAACTTCACTAAATATTGCCTTATAAAACTTTTTAACATCTCAATAAATAAATCTATTTCGTTAGTTTAAACAATTTCAGACGTCAGCAGATTTCCTCTAAGATTGATTTCAGAATGTTGCCATTCATGTTAAGTTTCTCGTTTCCTTATTCTTCTCAATTAATATTTTGCGTTGCATTTTTATTGACGCTTTCAATCTGGTAACTGAGTTATGTTGTGATTCGAATATTTATTTCGAAAATAAAACGATTTAGCTCAGAAACATTATTTTAAGTTACAATTAAATAAATTAATTTTTTTTCCTTCAATTTTCCAGATCCTTTGATCAATTTATGTCGATATCTTCATCTGAAAAGCCTCGTTAATTTATTTGTGTCTTTTGACGGGATAATAATCCGTATCTTTCAAAATCAAATCAAAAGTGCCGAATCAATTCAGAAATTCTAACATTAGATAGAAAATGAATTTTAATAAACTATTTGCTTTTTTTATGCATTGAATTTCAGCGGTTTGATTCTAAACGGTTAATAAAATGAAAAGATTTTATTCTTTAGACATAGTTCAACATAGTTACAAATATGTGTGACGGAAAAATTCTTCTGTGGATAACACAAATAATTAGAACAGAAATATGATATGCTTCGAAGTGAATTATGATCATTGTGAGATGCATATGATTTTGGGAAATGTTGAGACATTTTTGATTCAAATATTTGAGATGAATACTTAAATAACAATAAATAAATTAAAATGAATCTTTCGTGCAATTTCCTTTCTTAAATTTTTAACTGCCGTGTAGGAAGTCGGTGTTTTCCATTAACTAAAACTAGAATACACGCATTATTTAACTCTTTAATTCCGAGAAGACTTTTTTTCTAGCCTCTTTGAAACCGGAACTTTTTTGGAGGCTGCGACATGAATTGGTCTCTCCCAACATCGGTGGTCATTTACCCCACCCGCTGCTATAAACTTCCCCTATATCGCTCGGAAACTGGCTGCGGTTGGCTAGGATAATTCAACCTCTTACTGTGCTAATCTCCGAAGTTATCTTAGAACCTCACGCCCCCTCAGAAGAACCCAACCGCCTCGAACCGGCCTTCGTCGCTGTTAAGAAGTTATGTTTTGACCGCTCGGGTACGCCTCGTTCGGTATGAGAGGGTTAATCATTAATCAATTGAACAGTGCGCAACTATTCTAGAGTTAACGCTATTCTGAGGCTATTTGAAAAACGGACAATATGCTTAGGAAATAAATTAGTAAGGTATGGCTTGATGAAACATTATTTTTAATAATTAACATTTTATTGATTTTTCAAAATTAATTTATATTTTAAAGGAGAATTAAAGGAAGCAGAAAAAAGATAAGCACTTTGATGAGCAATACGAGATTATAAAACTTTGGCCACTGTTCTAATGCAAAATTTTTCTATATAAATCATCTTGCACATTGTTGTTAGTTCGAAACGTTTCCGGTTATTTTCTTTTATTTTAATCTTGGGTTTTTATGTCCAGGCTGGTGAACAAAAATTCGAATTCATATTGTTATCATTTCAAAGGTTCCCTAGGAGAAATTATGTTCCATTTTTTTCTGATTTTGAGGTTTCAACTCCATCTGTTAGCTTTATGGACGCAATTCCATGATATCAATATAGAAACTGTTAGGAAGATAATAAATAAATTAAACGAAACGTTCTTACAATTTCTTTTCTCAAATTTTTAACTACTATGTTGGGAGACGGTATTTTGTATTAACTGAAACTAGAAAACACGCTTTATTTATTCGTTCATCAACTGAACAGATCGCAACTATTCTAGAGTTAACGCCGTTTTGAGGCTATTTGAAAAACGGAAAATTGTCTTAGGAAATAAGTTTTGTAAGGTAATGCTTGAAGAAACAAACCTTGTAATAATTTAAATTTTATTGATTGTCTAGAAATATTTTATGAATGAAGGAAGTATAAAAAAGCCAAGCACTTGGATGTATACATATGTTGATATAAAAGTTTTACCACTATTTTAGTACGAAATCTTTCTATATAAATTTTCTTATATGATATATAACAGCCTCACTTTAATGTTCCTTTTTACTATTATTTAAAGCTTGGAATTTTATATCCCGGCTGGTGAACAAAACATAGAATTGATGTTGTTATCGTTTGAAGAGTCCAGAGCAAAAATATATTCTATTTTTTCTAATTTTGAGGTTTCAGAATCATCTGTTACCTAAATGGATGTAAGGATGCAACAGCCTATAAAAGCGCAGACACGTATCATTTGCATCATTGCATCGTAGTTCATTTGCATAATTTAAGTTGTAAGTTGGTTATTTTCAGAAGATGCTATCGTATATTTTGGGGATATTGTGGTAGAATTTTTTGACGACAATATACTATAAATCTGAAATTTTAACTAATAATACTTGAGTTGGTAATATTATTTTAAATTGTTCGTTGTCATGTGAATATGGAATTAAAGCAATATTTCATTTGCAATGAATTGTTTAAACAAAATTAATGTTATATAAATAATGTAATGTTGTTTTGACGTCTGAAATTCATTCCGTATATGATTATATACAATGTTTATTACAACTAAGGCAGATTAATTTCAAAATAGTTCAGATTTTTCCAAAGAAATCTGGAAGATAAATACAAAAATCTATAGTACTAAATTAGGAGAAACGGCACTTATGTTAGTAAAAGATGGAGTTTATTACGCAACAATTATAAACAGAAATAATTTGATCTCCACATTCGTAAAATTACGGAATTGCAATTCTATAAAGTATTTAGCACTAAATTAAGTTTAACTTTTTCTATCACTTCTTGGAGGAAGAAAGAATTTCGATCATCCTTGAAGAATAGAGACTCCCTGCCTGATTTAAATCTAGGGATTATTACAAAGACACTTTTCGCTGGAAAACAATTTTTTACTTTGTTTAGATGACTTCCAGCAACAGAATGTAAATACTGAAATAGCGATTTTTTAAAGGATAGTCATTTGCAGCTACTATACGTATGAATGATTCGCTATTTGCAGGTACCGTACCTGTGAATAATTCGTTATTTACTGGTACTGTACCTGCAAATAAGGCTTTATTTGCAGGTACTATACCTAGAGAAGATAAATTATTTGTAAATATTGTGACATCGAATAAAACATTATTTCCAGGTGTTTACCACTCTATTGTTTTGTACACTTGTGACTTTTAAATTACAGTACATTATTTTAATGTCGTTTGATTTAATCGATCAGAGTTAATTTATCAGTTAATCGATTAATTATATTATTACTAAGCTTAATCCCTACTACTGGCGCCATTTTTTAAATGAAATTGAGAAAAAATTAATATAATTCTTTTCTATTTTTTGTCTTTAGTATATAATTCATTTTGTGTTTAATAATGAATTATAAAATAAAGACTAAAAGTAGAAAATAAATAAAATAAAAACCTACTATTTAGGAAACTAATAAAAGTGTGTTTTTAAAAATTGCTTTTGTTCTTTTTCATCTTGAATACTTTTAAATGTCAGATAGGAAATTAGAATATGAAGCTCATCTGATAATAAACAAAGTTTGGAGTAAGGAGTAAAATTAAAGAAAATACTCAATTGCACAGACACAACTTTTAAGAGAAATTATCTCAAATATAAAAACTGCAAAGGTTGCTCACTAGGGTGGATCGAAAAGTATAGGAAAAAAATTTTTTTTTGAAATTCTTTTTGGCAGGGGACGCGAAAGTTGTGTCTTAAGTATATTAGTTTATATAATTTTTTTTATTCAAATTCATTTATATCTTCCGGCGCCCCAAGAATCTCAAAAGTAGTTAAAAATTGAATTTTTTTATGAAAATTTACAATTTTTTTGTTTTGTTTTGAAATTATTTTTGGCATGGGGTGGAAAAGTTGTGTCTTAGGTATATTAGTTTACATATATTTTTTTATTGAAATCTATTCATATCTTCCAGTGCCCCAAGTGCCCCAAAAATAGTTAAAAATGACATTTTTTGGGAGAAATTTATAAAAAAAAATATTTTCAAAATTTCCTTTAGCGCCGGGTAAGAAAGTTTTGTTTTGGGTATATTAGTTTGCGTTTTTTTATTATTATTAAAGTTCATTCATATCTTCGGGTGGCCCGAAAGCCCCCAAAAAGTTAAAAATTGACATTTTTACAAATATCTATTAAAAATTGTGAATTAATGAAAAATATTTGAAAAATTGGCAGATTATTCAAGTATTAAAGTGTAAACTTAAAAAAAATTATAATTTTATAATAATACATGAAGTATAAATTTAATAGTCAAAGCAATAAATCACAAAACTTATAAAGAGTGAACTTAATCATAGATTTTTTAATTCTATTAGTTTGAAGATTTACATATTCCTAAAGGATGTAATCCTTTTTGGTATTATAATGCTTGATAAGACTTCTTGATTGTATCCTATTCAATATGAAGCCGTGTCTCTTCCATTCTCCATATACACTTTCCGACGCTTCAGAAACTAAGCGAAAACATATTTTTACAGCTTGGGTATGGCATGGATATTTTGACCATTCCTCCGTTTTGCTAACTTTTACCATGGCCTCAATTTCTTTAAATGGCCCATTCATCAAAAGACGCTCAAAAGGTCCGACTCGTTGCCAGTTTATAAGTGCAAAATATCCTTTGCTTTAAAGTATATTTTTGGTACTTCAAAAATTCTTATTCTGATGATCCTCTGTTTTCATTTCTAGCACAAATTAGTTTTCGTAGTGCTAAAGACCTTATATTCTCTCTGTTATCTGTGAGAATTGACAATAGCAAATTTTCTGGATGACAAAAGAAGCTATTTCGTTGAATAAAAGTGTGAACTATATTTCTTAAATTGGGTTCCAAATATCTAAAAAATGAAATAAGTCTCCAAATATGCAGCGCTCCTTCTGTTATGGAGGGCTTTGTCTTGACATGGAACCATACAGGTTGCATATACCTTCATAATATATGTTGCAAGAATAATAAGATAGTCAGATGGTTCTTCTGTGACCACATACAACCTTAAAATTCAACCTGCAATTGTTAGCCACTTTGAGTGAGCAACTGGACCAGGCTTTCTTAATGTCAGGTCAGAATAACATTCACCACGTGATATCGCTAGGCAAATATCATATAGATATTGCTGATAATTGCTGAGAACCATTCTATCTATATTATGTGGCATATTATCCACATTTATTGAAGAAAAAGGAGCTACAGGTAGCTCCTCGTAGGTTTTGATTGCTTTACCAAGTGATCGACAAAATTCTTTAGGACCAGCTGTTGCCCATCCAAAGAATTTAGTAGATGACGGAAGGGTAACTCATTTGTTTGAAGCAAACAAATTCACCATTGTAATGGTCTATTGAGGCAAGTTCCATGAAGCGAATAATACCTCCCTTGAGCCCAGTATTAAAATTTGTTCCATAGCATCCAAATACTGTTAGCCCATTTAATCGCATATTATGTGTTCCAATCGCATATTATGTGTTCCATGTATTGCATCTTCTATGGCTTTAGCTCCTCCTGTTGCAGCAGTAACATGTCCGATATACACAGGTAGGTTCGTTTACAAGAGTGTAATGCTCCTCTTTCGTGGTCTTTGGGTAGTACCTTGTGTCCTTCTTAATTAGCACTTTTGTGTTGTCTTTCCTCCCATCGAAATATAATCCGGTTAAAAGAGACCAAGACACTGTTAACTTAGTAGACTTTGCAACTGGATTTTAAAGCTTTTTACTCTGTCTACGAATTTTATTGCGATTTACCACATGCGAAGCCTTGCCTTCGTGTACAATTCCAATGTCTTGTAGAACAGCACTGGCAAATGAAGTAGCTGTTCTATCTGAAACTCCGTATCGATCACATTCCATTACTAAGGTAAGGAAACCTAAACGATTTTATGATTGATATTCCAAGGTAATTACATCCATATCTGTATACAAAGACGAAGACATAGTGTTGAGCTCAAGTATCTCCATTGATTGAGCATGAGCAGCATCAGTTTTAACCTTTTACGTTTTATTCTCTTGTCTTCCATCTGTTTTCTTTTTTCCTTTTCTCTTTTTTCAGTAGCAATTACTTCCACTTCTCCAATAACCATTTTTCTTTCTAATGTTCGATCTTTTATAAACAATCGCTCAGCAAGTGGAATGTTCATGTCTTTTTGAAATTTACATGTATCGAAATTTGTACACTTACAAAATGTGATAGCGAACTAACACGATATTTTTTCAGTACGATAATTTTCCAATTTTTGTTGATATTTTTTATCATTCCTTCGCCCTCTCCTCTACGTTTCTCCTTGTAAAATCGTTTCTTTAACACATTTTTAATTTTTGATTTTTAATTCGAAATTTGCATGAAAAACGTTTTCTTGCAAATATTTAAGCGTTTTGTGGCACCTGAAGATATTAAACAAAGTTGAAAAAATTTTGCGTATGTGCTAATGAACTTAAAAGACAACTTTTGCACCCTATGCCGATTATTTTATTCACACTTTGAATTTTCGATCTACCCTATTGCTCACGCTGTTGCGAGGAGGAGAGTTTTTCGACCCGATTCAGTCTCACGTCCGACTGCTGATATGCAAGTGTTCTAGCAACTGTACCACCCAGACATCGCTTGCAAGTCGTATGGGGAAGATTTGATAAAACTTTTAAATAGGAATCATGATTTTTCTATGAAAATTTACATTTTCCCGGTTTTGTTTTAAGAAGTTATAAACTATTGACGTAGAATCATCGTTAACTGCATGGTGTACTTTAAAATTCTTTGGTGAGGAACAAACCATCTTTTAGGGTATGGAGCTTATCCGAATTACAAATATAAATTTTTAATAAATATCTAAGGCAGAATTTGACCATTCAACGCTTCAGTAAATACTTGTCTATAGAAAATTAAAACAGATTCAAGGGGAAACCAGCGCCCAGAAACAGAAATCAAAAGCATCATGTATATTTAAATCAAAATATTTAAAAATCTCACAAAATAACATTCAATTCCATATTCTCAAGCATGAAAAAGAACATTTCTACAGTAAACGAAGGAAAAAAGGAGCTCCAAACAAGTTCCATATAAAGAATATTGAATTTGACAGTAGATTCGAAAAACGTTTTACTATTAGAAAACTAACGTCATTAGGAATATGAGTGCATATTAAAAGCTATGAAATAAAAACGGAAGTTATGTGCATGGTACGAAATAACAGCGGAAGTAAGACGCCTACCTCTACCGAACAAAGCAATATTTTCTTAGCTTTAACAGCGGTAAAAACACGTGTTTTTACGAATAAAGGATTTGATGACAAAATATATTACTTTGAAATTTATTTTATAATTTTGAAACGTTAATTATAGTTAGAGAAAAAATTGTACAACAATTAAATTGGGATCATTAAAAGGATAAATTTTTGCTCTTTCAGGTGATGTAAAAATAATTTTCGCACCATAAATATTTCAGAAGTTATTGGCGAAAAACGACTAAAAATAGCTTAATTTTTGTTATTTAATTCAATAACTAAAAATCTAATTAGAATTTTAAAATATTTTTTACGGCGTTAGCTCTCTCTTTTGCTAATCCATCACTGTGCCAAATTTGGTCTTCGTAAGTCTAACGGTGCGGACGTACAAACGAACTAAAAAACGAACAAACACACATACACATCTATACATGAAATTT
>BGPR01007165.1:0-44670 GCA_013235015.1 Araneus ventricosus | reverse complement strand
CGAGGAATTTATATATATATATATATATATATATATATATATATATATATATATATATATATATATATATAAAAGAATATCAACTTTCAAATTACAAAATCATTACTGGCTTTTCGGCATTTGTATAAATTCGTTTGTACTCTTAAAGTGTCACTCCACAGCTATAGGCGGTATTTACAGCTCATAAGGAACTAAATATTGCTTCAGGTTTCTTGTACGATTCATCCCTCATTCAATTTCTGTCGTATCTATTTGCAATCTGATAAAGCATTCAAGATTTTTAAAAAAACTTCATTTGTGTTAGTTAGTAAAATCATACGGACCCACACGGTTTAAGGTCTGAATCAGCTTTTTCTTTGGTTTCTTGAAAACTATAGTCATCAAAAACACCAAGAACAACAAGTTCCTCTGACGTATCTCAAATGTTCAAAACTGGTGATCGTACACTTTAAGGAATTTCATGATACCTTCATACTCTTTTAAGCTTTTCTTGGGTCAAAACAAGCCAGATGCGGTTTGAAAACACTAGCTCATACCACAGTTAACAATGAACAAGAAAATATCGTAAATTGATTCTTCTTGTTCGGAAGTTTAAATTGATCTCTGAATAAATATATATTTACTTTAACACTACCTTTTCCATCGCTCCAAGCACGATGCTTGATCTCCTGCAGCTCTAAGCGTATTTCTTCTTTTGGGAACTCCTCCACAAAATATGATGGTAGTCTAAAGTTCTTTATCGGTGTTGTCTCAGGCTGCATCTCTTCGAGAGCTGATTTTTGCCAAACTCAATGATATCGATGCACTCTTGATCACTTTTTTCATGAAGATTTAAGCAGCAAATATGGCAATTTGAGTACTGTGTTCGATTAGTCCACGGAAATTTTAAATCGTTTGGACATCATTATGGAAGGCCCTGCTGAAACTCCAGTTGATTTTGACAACAGCTATATCAAGCATGATTTGGTATGATAACAGTAAGCCATACAGAGTAATTCATTATTCAATCTTTGCTCAATATGGACACATGTTCCTCTTCATAACCTGCTTTTACAGAAGTTGTTTCAAAACTCATACATTTTACTTCATCGTAAGATCACTAGATTCCCCTTGCTGCATAATTAGTAGCTATTTCGTTGCATGTTCCCTGATTAAAAAAATTTTGGTTTGAAAGCAACTTGTCAATCTCTTTGTATGCAGAGAAGCAAAAAAATCTTTATTTTTTTTGGTTTGACAATGGGGCATGCAAACAATATCAAACAGATCTTGTAAAACCATTCTACACTCTTCTTTCTGTTTTTTAAGTCTTGTGAGTATTTAGTCTTATTTTCATATTCCTTTAAGCTTTTTCCTATTCTTTAAAGCCATTAAGATTTTATCGTCAACGTGCTTTTAAATCCAGTGGGGAGCATAACATTTTAAAACAACAAGAACATTAGTTGGTGTAGTTAGCGAAATCTCAGATATTTAGCTTTAATCCATTTTTTATGGAAAAAAAATGCACAAGAAACTTCTGTTTTAGATTGGAAACTTTGTGTTACTGTGTGTGGACATTTTACCAATAATGAAATATCTCTAGATTTGTATTTAAAATGCAGGCGATTGCTACTTGATGTCTATATAAAAGTGTTATAAACTAAAGATTAAATATCACTTTAATAATGTTTTCATTTATTTCACCTTTATAATATTTAAATTGGCTAATATAACTTAAAGTTAAGCTTGAGGACATCAGACAAGGTATACTACGTACAGTAGCTGACTACCAATCTGATCTGCTTTTAGTCGGCTCATGTGCTGGGAGTGTGGCTGTCTTTGTGTGACTATCACATCTGGGCCGACACACTCCTTTTTTTTTTGACATGAGATTAGAGTTGAACTTGTAGAGGGAGATGAGAACAGGAAGACTCTATTCCCTACATTCAGCATTGATTATTGTTGTGTGTTTTGCCAGTTTCATGTGAATTTCTTTTTTCAAATGCCTAAAACACAATTCTAAAATCTCTTATTATGAAGTCATATTTTTTTTATAGAATCATATTTTAGACCGTAAAACCACCAAAATGAAATTTGTCATCAAAATTTCAAAGACCACCATATTAATAGATAAATTTTAACATTTTAATACAACGACAACTCCTAAACATATCCCTCTCCTTTGGGATTCACACCCTAACACTTTTCTTTACTTAGTTAGAACTTATAAACAAAATATATCTTTTTATCACCTGAAAATAAAATTTACAAATAAAAGTATTTTTGCCGTTAGTTTATCCACCAGAGAGGGATATTCCCCGACTCCCTTCCGTCATTCGCGCCGACGTCCGCTTTTTGGTATTTGCATGGAACATATGATGGGTATTTAGCACATTTTTCCAACAGCTGTGAAAATGTGTATTGTGATTAGTCTTTTTACCACATTCTGTACACAAATGGATGAGCCCTTCAATAGTATTTTATGGATGTCGCTCTTTTGCAGAAAGCTTCAGAAGGAGATCCACTTGGGTTATAAGTAAAAAAATCATTACTGTCCTCCAGTTTATTGTGTATGGGAAGGGAACGAAATTCGTTATCAATTTTATGTGATCTCTCGCTTCAATGAAATGAGACAAAACTTGCAATGAAAATCACTGCTGTAGAGGGCCACCTATATTAAATTATCAGCGCAAGAAATAACGTTGCTGGAAGTTGTCAAGTTCAAACAGCTTTCTTTGGGTATCATTACTAAGCGAGCTGTTTAAAATAGACTGTGTCTTAGGAAATTCGGCGTTTTCTCAAAGCAGCAAGAACGTGAACAGTAAGGGTTGGGCCATTCAACGGAACTATTTCCTTTTTCGTTGCAGTTCTCGGATATTCGATTTTGAGAGATGCAGAAAGACTTGAGTATTCTGTATACTTTTCGTTCATTTTAGAAACGTTTCTTTTCCGTTTATAAAAATTCCTCAAAACATAGCTTCTTGCTTTCAATAAATTCCACTCAAAATAAAATTTAGGAGTATGCCAGTTTTAAAAAAAAATTACTTGTTTGAATTTACAGTTTTTAATTTTTTTTTTGTTTAATATTATTGTCTTCTGAAAGATATAAATTTATTTTCTGTATAAACATTAAATTTGAAAAAGTAATTATAATTATACCTTATATAAATCCATGTTTATCATTCAAAAAAAGGGAGAAATGGGACGGACTGAGTCATGAATTTTCGTGCTGCACCATCTGGGCTGACAACTTTAGAAGCGCGGTGGGACAAGATTGTCCCATCTTGTTTTCAACTATAATAATTGATAACGAAATTACTTTTGAAGACAGATAATGTTTGGAATATATTTATTGGACATTGAGAGACTTTCTTTGCTTCTAATATTTGCCAATTCATTTTCATTCTCTAGAAATTTAAAGAAAATCATTTACTTAATAAGGGCATGATTTAAAATTATTTTCAATAAATTTGATTAAATTCTCAATGAATGCAATTTTTTTAAAAGATAGAGGGACTTGAGAATATCAATAAAACAATTTTTTTTTTAATACAATACCTTATGCAAGGTTATGAAAAAAAATCTTAAAGAAGATTAGGACGAAGACGTTGTTGCACACCGCGCCCTCAAGGGCTATAACAGGTATAAAATATTTATATAATAGAGTAATGAAAAAATATAAATTTGAATTAAAGAAAATAAATAAGGTAACAAAAGTAAACAATAGTAATAATGAAAACAATACACCATTTCTAGCACACGCAGCAAGAAAGTGACTGCTTCAACAAAATTTTCTAAAAGATAACACAGCAAAACTATAATAAAATAGCAAATATTCTCTAATAATTGAAACACTTAATAAAATTGAAATTAATCAAAATGGAAGAAACACTAGAATGGCGCATTCATCGGAAACCACACTCCATTAGTAGTTCTAGAATTGGACAAATTTTCTGTAGAAAGGAAGGACAAGGACGAAATTTAATCACTTGTGGTCTGAATTTAACCTACCGAATAAAGATTTTTTTATATAATAAGCATTCATATGTCAAACTAAAGCGGCATTGGTGATAGTTCATGATCATTTAGTTTGATTGGGAACAACTTGAGAATATTGTCTCAATATAGTCAAAATCAGGTATTATTAAAACAGTCACCAATAATTGTACATTAAAATATTTTCATCCACAGGCGTATAACGTCAAAATTTTCAGACTGTCCTGCAACGTCCAGGGTTCTCGAAAGTATTTTCTATGATGTAACTCAAATTCTGACCCTATTCATGAAAATGTTTCAATAATGTGACTGAACAAAATATTCAGATGGGAAGCAGATGATCATTAGACTACAAAATTTTTTCCGTGCTGATGAGCAATATTTGAAAATTATAACAGCTTTGATTGGTCATGATTCCTTGGGCATAGATAAAATTTCTCGAGATAAAGGAATTTTTGCGTAATTTTGATAGGAAGTTCACAAGAGTACTTTACATAAGTAAAATTATTAAAATAATGATAGAAAACAACGTCAACGAACATCAACCTTTCCTTGGCAGAATATAACATACAAAAGTAACCATATGTCTTTGCATTGCATGGGCATTTGAAGTAAAAGTGAAGCTCTTACTATGTTTTAACTCTGGTTTCCTGCCTTTTTCTTCTCTCGATAACGAAGAAAGAGTTTTCAGCATTAGTTTCTATATTATTGTTGAAATTAATTAAATTATAAATCCATTTGAAACGGAATAAATAAATATTGTATATATGGTTAGTAACCCACTGTACAAGTTTTGTAACTTTGGCCGAAGAAGGAAAACGTCGAAGACAAGATTATTGATGGATTTAAATATTTCATGCAAAAGGCAAATAAACCAAATCCACTATATTTAAAGCACTGAAAACATTTTGAGACTGCCGTTTCCGCGATATTTGACCACATACCTACATTCAATAATATCTTTAAACCGTGTTTGCTATTTTGAAGATTCCTATCGACAAAAGATTACACCAGAGTAACCCCCTAGACGTGAAATTTATATCACACAGAAATTAACAAAACAGAATCTTCGTCCAGAACAGTAATCGTATTTTGATGAAATTTAAGCCAGAAAACACAATTCATCCTTGCTTATTTCAAACTATTGCATTATGTCCACTATTTATAAAGGGAAATATATTATAAATAATACTGATTTTGTGCTCGACACTCTTTTATTAGAAATCCCATTGTTATATTTATTGCTGATCTTAGATTTAAGAGCAGCATAAATTGAAAAAAAAAAAAAAAAAAAAAAAATGAATGATCGATCTAGACGAGAGGAAGTTCGTGAAATGTTTGACAAACAATCGCAGCGCCTCTCTGCGGTTGGACCGCTACTCAGTATATTAGAAATGAAACAGTAACTCCATTTCCGTTCGCCGTTATTTTTTTATGTGGGTTATAATAATTCTCGAATTATAGTTCTTTATCAGTACATCGATTTCATGCTAAATAGAAAATGGTGCTAAAAAATAATAGAAACACATATTCATATAAAACTTTTAAGATAGAATTTCATTCGTGTTAATACTTTAATTGGATTTAATAGCGTTTTAAAACTCTTGTAAGTCTTCTTTAAATTGATACTTTAAAATAATTATTTCGTTTCTGTAGATAAAATGTTAAACTTAAATGTAAATGCTGTAAATTATAAAGTGATTATTGTATAGAGCAAGGCTATTTCGTCCTCATTTATAGAATTTTTACAAGTGATTTCTTTGACTCGCGGGAATCAAGATAATCAAACACTGCATTATTACCACTTCTGAATTATTAGATATTTATACATTTTCTCTTATATATTATATGATATGTGTTATAAATATGTTTTCTCAAACATTTATAGATGTTTATTTACAATTTTTCTCTCGAAAATATTCAGAAAAGCGATCGCATTTGCTTTGTCATATGGACGGTGACAGAATGTATTTTTGTATTGAAATGCCTTTTTTATTTCACTGTAATTTAGCTCCTCTGGCAGACATTGCTGGCAAGAAACGCGTGTTTATTGTACGCAACTGTTTTCGTGCTTGGGTTTGGTTGAAAGTCCTTTCCTGATATTGGCTCATTGAGTTCATGGTCGTTATGTCTGTTAACTCTCTCTTACACTGATACATAATTTATTGGAGCGGCCATTGTTAACTTCCTAGCGGAACTTCAGTGCGATGTAAAACCGTGCATTGTTTAAATTTTTAGAACATTATTGTAATGCATTTTTATATTTTTCATGCTTGCAGATCAGTGTGTTAATTTCATTTACTTACGCAAACTTTATATCAAGTATTTAGATTTTCTTTGAAAAGTTTTTTTTTGCTATTTTATTTAAAATAACTTTTTTAAATTAAAAAATATATATACTACAGATACTACAAAACCAATAATCGTATGGTAACTCGTAATAAATGTTTTGTCATTTCAATTTGTCACGATGTTTTGTTATTTAAAAACTCTGTTTACATGAGGCTTAAATTAAAATCAATAAAATATTTGGAGTTTAAGTTGAGCAGAATGGTGGGCCTCCCAAATTTCATTATGCAAAACTCCTACGGGTATAATCTGGCCCTGATGATTACTTCATTTAGGATGGCCTTGTCCCTATTTACAACCACAAGTGTCACGTGGAGAATTAAATTGTGTTTTTCTGGCATTTTATTTTTTAACGCTTTTTTCATATAATTATTCTTGTGTTCAACTTTTCTTATGTGGGGATAGTTGGTGTAATATTATGGAGAGTTGACGAATTTAGACTTTCTTGGGTGGACCAGTATCATAACTTCAACTCTATTAAATATTTAGACCTTAAATAGGCAAAATATATTGAAACGATGTAAATATGGTTGCCAGAAGCCTTTTTTAAGAGATAGCGCTGCGTGAATTTACAGTTAGAGAACAAGTGTTTAAATTTAGAGATAATTAATTATATTTATCCATGATCGCCGACCCCACTGTTAAGAATGGATGCAGTCGTGGTTTGCACGTGTTGAGCTCAGATGTCAGAACCACGTGGTGTGCTGTCAAGGATATTAATTATATTTATTCAGATTACAAGTCAGTCAGGATTTTGAGGGGTGTGGGGTCTTGGATCCTGTGGTATCTCTAATTTGCAGTAAGTACATTCTTATCAGCACTCATTGTGTCGACCGCTACCCTACCCAGCTAATCAATCAAAATGTCAAACCAAGGAAGGGGGAAGAAATTCGGAAAAATACGTTTCTCGCACTTTAGAGACAGTTCACAAGAGACGTAAATATCCGGGATGACAGCTTTCGGCGTGTCTCTGACCACACGTTGAAATGCGTGTTTCCCGCTTATGGGGTAGTCCAAGTTCGACGTAGAAATACGTGTGAAACACTCAGAGGGTTAAAATCATTCATGGAAGTTGTCTAGAGCTCTTTCAATGACTTTTCTTTCTGATATTTTAAAAAAAATTTAATTGTTAAAAGTTCTTAATTTAAACATGTTTTATTTAACATGAAGTGCATTTATTGTCGGTTGGTATGATTGCTGCAGGGTCAGCTATTAAGGGTACATTTGAATCATATGTGTAGTACATTTGTCCCTTCTGGTCCTTTGCAATTAGACCGGAAATTCCAATTTTTTTTTTTTGCAAATATAATTCTTACGTGTTACAAAAAATTTTACAATTATGATGTTTTGTATGTATATAGAAATAAATTTTGTATAAATTATTATATTAGATTTATGCTTTCGGCTGGCATTTTTTTCCTGTAAGGATATATTTAAAAAATAAATGAAATTGATAGCCAGATATTTAATTTTATGCCTTGATTATTATTTTTAAAGGTCAGGAAATAAATGGTTTTATTAAACTACTAAACTTGAAATGTAAAAATAATATTAATAATAATAAAGATTATAGTTAAATATTCGAAATACCATACTGTTTGATGTTTTTGCATTTCTGTGCATATTGTTTTGGAAGAGAGAGCCTGTAATACAGTTTAATTCCCATGCAGTAATAAACAGCAAACAACACATTTCCTTAATTAAATTTAAAATTTAGTGCACAGTCATAATTTCAGAATTGAAAATTAGCGAAACTATGAAAAACATTTTACGTTACATTTGAATGAAATTTATTTCATTTAAAAGTATTGTATTTATTGAATTTTTTCTTGATTAAAATAAACTAATATTATCTTCTTCAGCAATGATAATTACTTTAACCACGTACAGATTATAAGTGTTACGATCTGTTTTCCTGTGGAACTCATCAAAGACACTAAAAAGTGGTTCTTTCTTTCATTCTCAAAAAGACGCTACTATCTCATGAAGCCAAGCAAGCTCGCTTTTATAGGCTCAAATGCGGAATAATTTTTTTAATGGCTAGGAGAATTTACTCTAGACATGGTTTTCTTGAAAAGTTACATTGTATGAACTTCAATAACGCCCTTTCCAACTATTATTGTGCTTTTGAATAAGTCATTATTTTAGCTCTTTCTAGCTTGAGAGAGCCGATCAAGAACCAATTTCAAGATGGTCCAAAGAGCTAATACGACTGAACAAGCTAGTGCCTTCCTGGAGTCAGAACAACAAACACCTGTGTGCGGAGATGTCGCAAACGCTACCTGTCATATCCCCTTGCTACAACGGGCTCCGTTTTCTTGTCCTAGCTCCACGATTCCCCTTTTATAACACATTCTTAACCATACGGTGCCCTTTTCCCAGAGATACATCGTATTTCTACTGTACCAGCTTTCTAAAGAGGTAAAATTATCATTATAAACAGTTTAATCTAAAAAAATGATTATCATTGAAGGCAGGTTAAAAAATAAACTGAGTTAACAGCAATAGCAATTCAACCTGGACTAATAAATATATCGTTATAGACGGGTTTATGCTCATAAACAGGATCTTTTACACAGGTTGCAATGTAGTATGATCCTTCGAGTTGGAGGTCGCTCACGTTTACAAAATCAAAATGGTGCTGAAAAAACGCAAACATACTTAAAAATAAGGCAAAAGAGACGAATTTTGATTTCTTGAATGGAACATGTATTTTTCGCAAAATTAGCCATTGAATAGACTTTCGTTCATGAAAGCGAAACACACTAGACTGACATTTGAGAAATAACTATATTTTTACGAGAAAATATTTCAGAAAATACAATTTATAACTTCTCCGTTGAATGCTTTGCGATGAAATTCAGTACTCGTAACTATTATATGACACAGCATCAACAAAATATTTCAACTCATGCATTAACATTTTTTTTTAAATTAGTAATTTAATTTAAAATTTTATTATTGTATTAGGAAAGTAATTTTAGACTGGTAATAAATTGTTTAGAGTAAAAAAAGATAAAAAAATCTTAAATTTGAATAACATATAAATGTGAAGAAAAATGGAAGGTAGAAATAAGGCTACTGTGCTAAGGTTTTTTTTATTTCTTTTGGTTCTTATAAGCAAAAGAAGAACACGATTGCCGTGAAAGTTTTTCATAATATAATTTGAGTTATTAAAATTATGTGAATTGAAAATTTAAAGGGATGCCCCATTCGTCGTAGCTTCCAAAGCATCAAGAACAAGTAAAACTAACTATTTATTAACTGAAAACAATAGGATTAAAAGAGCTGCACATTAAAACGAATCAATCAAATCATATTAAATCGAACAGGAAAAAGGACAGCACCTAACAATGTACCATCAATAATAGCATCCGAAAGAGGAGTTATTTTCTGTCCGCATGCACAAAAATAGCTATTATACTATAAGAACTCCAAAGTACTCGAAAAAACATTCAATAACACTACGATTTAAAAATTAAAAATTTTTAACAATTGGAATCTACAAATTAATTGAATTGATTTAGCGATTTAAATTATTAGATAAAATTAAAGCTAAATATCCGTTCTTCTCATCTCTTACTGAAATCCAAGAAAAGATGTTCTTCAGCCTCTCTCCGCATAGAGATTTTACTTTAGTCACAACAATATTAACGAAATAAATTCGTTAGTTTCTAGATTCTAGATTGTTTCCTAGTTCATGATCTGCCGGTTATGAATTAAATATTCATAAATAAAAAAATCTGCATAGAATTCATAAAACGAAAATATGTGAAGACTTTAGAAAAATACAAAACAATTCGTTTATTAAGTTTAAAAGTAAATATTCTAATTCTTATTTCCTGCAACGGGATTTCGCAGTCCCATAAGAAACAAGATTTTCTGACTTAGTTTTTTTCTCTATTTTGTAGAAATTTGGATTCAAGGTAGTTCTGGATAAAAATAGCGTTAGCAGTAAAATGAAAAAATTTAGAGAATTTATTGATGAAATTTTTAAGAAAAGAGAATTGGTAACTTAATTTATTTCTTCAGGTCCGTTTCGCTCCGTTTTTTTATTAAATTTATTTTTATTTTTAAATTTTTTTATGGAAAAGTGTTATTGTTTGTTCCTATATGCGAGGAACTAAAATAGAAAGAAAGCTAAGGAAGAAAATCCTGCAAAAGTCATGGGAACTTTAAATCTCCATTAAAAAAATAATATTGGAAATACCATCACTAACAACATTGTCTCTAACTTTATAACCATTCTTTCTTGACATTGCCAAAGAATTTGCGAATTGATAAAATTAAATTCATACAAAGTCCCTAACTACTTTATATCCATTATTCAGTCATATAGGGTGTTCCACAAAGGACTCCCACATTTAAAATTAAATAACTTGGCAACAGAGATCGAAAGCAAAATACAACCAACAGCATACCTAGTTTGATAATCTGGTACAAAAATTAGTTGCAAATGTTGCAGACAGGTGGCTCTGTACGTTGTAGTGGAAGGCAAATTCATTAAAATTGTGCCCTAAAGCATAGAGTGATCAGTCTTCAGACAGCTCCGCTGTTGAAATGTGAAAGGAGGGTTGTGGGTTTAGAACAATGTGCCGTCATACTGCAAGCGGTAGAGGATCGAAATCACACTTTGCGTTGAATAGAAAATGGAATCCGAGCACACTGCACTCCAGTGATTTTTGCCTTTCTTGAGGAATATTTCGAGAACAGAGCCCTTGATTTGAAACATTTAACATTTACTAGAACAGGCATGAATTGGCCTCCATACTTGCCCGATCTTACCCCCGCACGAATACTTCTTCTGCTGTTCATTGAAGGATTCGTTTTCCGGAACACTCCCACAATCTTGAAGAGTTTATGTGTGAGGTTTATTCGCCCATTTGCGTTAACAAATTACGGAGGATGTCTGAAAATTGATTTCTTCATATACGCCATCTCTGCGCTGCGAAAGATGCGCATTTTGAATCGCTAGAGATGTGATTTAAACGATCGCGTGTAAAGGACAGTTTATAGCTTTTTTCTCGGACTCAGTACTGCGATTCTAGTGAGGAATGAATGTTTGAAGAAGGGATGACGGTTCAGGTGTTGTCGTCATTACCTGAACACTGTTTAAAATTACGAAGTTCGTCACAAAATAGCACTAATAAAAGGATCTTAGGAATCCGGCCCACCTCCTCATCATTACTACAATGATTTAAAATTTAAGATCTTTAAGAATTTGCTTATTTTTAACAGAAACTTTTCCTCGTTAAAAGAGTTTTCATAAGATTAATAGGAATCCAGGATGGATGTTAATAAAATTTAAATAAAAGATTAATATTATATAAATGTCAAAATGGGGCAAATGAAATAATTTAATAATTTATCCTTTACCCTATGGTGGTTCCTTTATGGTAAAATTCTAGATGATGTATCATTTTGAATTTTTACAATTTGACAGATAAAAATACCTATAGAGCTCTGCTAAGTCGCAAACTAATCTTTCGGGAAGGAACACCAGAAACAATTATAAATTTTTATTCTCGATGCAATAAAATTAATCCATGTATTCAGCGAATAATAAAAATGTATTTCAGTCAGAAAGGAGCTAAACAATACTCTACTTAATTGTCTAGATTGTGCTTAGATAACAAGATAGATATTTACAGTCGGAGAGAAAAGAACACGAACCATCGAGCATTATATTGGTGTCATTTATCGTGCAATCAAACAAATGATGCCAATTAAATGGAATTTAAAAGGTATATTTTTTTTGTCTAAACGGATATTATATCTAAAATTTGCATGAGAGCTAGACTAACCTCCTTACTGAATTTAAAATTTTAAATAACATGATCCACTTTGTAATCTTAGATGGTGCATCATTTTGAAATTTCTTGATTTTGACATGTAAAATATAGCTACAGAGCTGTAAGAAGGCTCGAAGTAATTTTTCGGGATGAAACCAATATAATTATAATTTTTACTTCTCATAGCAATAAAGTGAGCCCATTTATTGAGTGAATAAACAAAATGTAAAACAGCAATAATGTATGGCAAAACAGCACTTTTCCTAAGAACCTAGATTATAATCAAATGTCAAAATAAATATGCACATTTGCAGAAAAAATGAATCGAACATTGAGCATTATTTTGGAGTCGTGCAATGAAAGAAAAGGCATCATTTTAATGAAACTTACGCCTTCTGACAGATTTTATATCTAAAATTTACATGAGGATTATTCTACGCATTGAAATGTGTAGATTAACCCTCGTACCAACTTCAAATTTTAAAAGGCATCATCCAATTTTCGTCATCAAATTAAAAAATTGTGCCATAGCATTTGATCTGAAATCAAATTTATCTAGAACTACTCTTTACGAATTTATGAGCTATCATAGATTTCAATCTCTAATTTTAAAATGAAATTTTGGATTTTTTTATCTTCATTAAAATATCATAACGTATATGCAACCTAAACTTAACTATTATGCCAATGCAAAATATACTTTACATATACTTTTCATTAAAAATAACTTTTAGCATATGATATAACCTATCAAAATTAATTCTTTTTTATTTTCAACACAACTAAATTTTGACAGAAATCAATTGAGAATGTGACCATATTCCCTCTAAAAATGATGCACTCAGGCGGGTATTCACAAATTTCAAAAACTTTACAGATTTCTTAGTTTAATGTTGAAATGCATAATGATAATTTATTTTTTTCCAACAAACATTATTTTCTACGCCGTTGTTATTTAAGAACGTATAAAATGAAAGGCTTGAAAATCCGTCATTAAGATTTGATGCAAATTGAGCTTTTTTAAAAAAAAGTCCCTATTTCCACATTCTGATTGCATGGGTGGAAAAAAGTTCAAATCTAAGCAAAAACTTTTTTCAAAAACAGTATGTCGTTGTAATTATAGATTTTTTTAAATTCAGCATAGAGTCCCTATCTTTCACAGAAGATTTAAATTATCTCTCAATTACGCAAAATACAAGAAGTGGCAGAAAAATGGGAATTTTACTTTCTTCTAAATACTTTGCAGAATCTCAATTTTGTAACTTTACGACTGTGCAGATCGATTTATTTCTGATTACGAATGTTGCATAACAACAATATCTGCTTACTTAGTGTTATTGATGTTTGTTTTTGTCTTCCATGTTTCTTCGAAAAAAACTATTTTTAAATAAATATAAAAATAGTTGTAATTATCATTTTATGCAATCATATACGGAATTAATTTCTGACAACAAAACGTCATTTCATTGTTTATTTAACACTAATTATTTTGTAACTAATAATTGCGAATCAAATCTTATATAAATTCGAAATTCATACAAAAAGGAATAATTTAACACAATATTTCGAATTTCAGGAGTATTAGATAATATTTCTGATTTCTAATATTTTGTCTTCAAAAATTTCTACAACGATATCCCAAAATTAAACAATAGCATCCTGTGCAAATTACCAACTTTTGACTTCATACAAATAGATTTATCTTCTAGTGTCTACGCGTTTTTAGGCAGTCAACAAAAATAGCAATTATGCAATAAGAACTCCAATAAGTACACAAAAGTACTTTCATCAAGAATTAAATTTAAAACTAGAATTTTTAGAAAATAGACACTTACAACGAATTATGAAATAGAGACTTAGAATGAATTATAAAATAGAATTTCAATTAAATGAGTTCTGACGTCGTCAGATGGAGATATTCAACAGCGATTCTTTTTCAGCCTTTTTTGTAGATTATATCAGAAATACATTTCTTTCCTCTTCACTACTAGATATACATGTTAAATAAACTATAAAAAATATAAAAAAAGTGTTCTAATAACTAATTTTAAAAACTGAAGTTAATATATTATGAAATTCAAAACCCTCATCAGTGTTTAGATCAGACTTGCACAAATAATGATTTACATTTATCATACAACTACGAATAGGAAATTGAACCACATTGTTGGAAATTGAATGATTTCGCTGATATATAGGCTATGTTGCCCTTATAACTTAACTACTTACGAGTCTTCAAAATTATTTTCTAGTTTACATTCGAGCTGATAAAAAATGAAATATTAAAAAAAATGTAGAAGTATAACGTAAATATGTAAAAGTGCATTAAAAAATTCAGAATGATTTTTTTACATCCGTCAAATTTTAATTTTGTCATAATTTTTATTTGTTAAACGGAGAGGCGTTCAGTGACTCAGGAAAGAGGATTTTTTGCACTTAGTTTTTTTCTCTATTGGAATTTACAAAGTGGTAATCAAAGAAGAACTGTTTGAAAAGGGCATCGAATTGTTGCATTAAATTACTACGAACAGTAAATTCGAAACTGATATTCTTTCTTTAATATGTTTATCCGAATAAGTAAGTATATATGTTCTTATTAAATGTACCACTTTGTCTTTAATAATTTTTTGTATATTAAGGCAATAAAAAAAAGATGGGGGTGATCATTTTAGATGAAATATTTACATAATTGCTTCAGAGCATTTGGAACAGATTATTTTCAAGAAATTAATATTTAGGTGGCGAATCGGAACTATTAATTTTCGCGTATCCGAAATTACTTATGTAGTAATGTATAGATGCTGAAATGGAGCTCGTGAACTTGTTTATTCTACGTTCATTTATGTTAACGACAGGTAAGAGTCATTTTAATCTATAAATTGGATTGTGCAAATTTGTTTTTTATCTTCTGCTAGGAAGATTTTAAAATTATTTAAAACAGTAGCTAAGCAATTATTCAAAAGAAAGGGAAAAACATTTCATTTAAGCTAGGTTTGAACTCCTGTTTCCACAAAATTATTTTAATAATAAATTAATATTTAAATGGTTATTTTAAGCATATTATGAATTAACATTGGGGGAAATTTTTTATTCCCATTTTCCCTGTTGCACGAAAATTTTCGATTGCTTTCAGATATTTTCTATCTTTGATTTAACCTCGTAAATCTATTTCACTTTACAATCTCTAGTTTTATGCAATTTGATACGATATCCTGTTGCATTGCCGTAATTCAAGGGCAACTGGCTACTGCATTACGCGTCATTCCCATACTATAGTGGCTCGGAATTCCCATGATTTGGAAAAGACCAAATCATATCACTAATATTTTAGCCTGATCAACACAAAGAGCAAAAAAAGAAATCTGCACAGGTTTTTTTTATCCTCATATTCCATCAGATATTCCACCGCGATAAATTATGGACAGCAGAAAGCGAGGTTTAAAATGTGGACCTTGGTATTATGCTATTTTGTATGGAATGGTATCAGGTGACCATTTGCGAAAAGTGTACGACAACTTTAAAACGGTCTCTAACTTACTGAAATATCTCGAGCATAATTGTATTGTTTATGTGGGACTGAAAATGCTTAATATCCTTCTGTTCAATATCAAGGATTCATGAAATTTTCATGCTGTTTTTTCATGTGTGACATCTGAATTCGAGAGAACTAGGCCTAGCATGAGTGGCCTGTTCGTGAAATTCTAAAAATTGGCATTCCTAACATTTTCATGAGCCGTAGCACTTATCAGCCAAGAGATGATAGTTTCTCCTCCACTTTACTTCAAGTAAGGCTTGTTGACACAGTTTGTCAAGGCATTCGTTGTTGATGGTGAATGTTTTTAGCATGTAATTTCTCTTTGTCATGTCTTGTCTTTCGGGAAAACCAAACCATGTGCGTTCGATGGTTCTCAATTTTGTGCCCTTCTTTAAACATGGGAATGTGTCAGGAAGCGAAATGAAAAAGAGAATTCAGTCCAGCTGTATTTTAAGTCAGTCGTACAAAATTTCCTTGGAAGCAGAAAGGCAGAAAATTATGAAATTTTAGCTACTAGAATGCAATTTGATTTTTGTGAGCACAGCTGCAACATGAGTATAAAGCTGCATTTCTTGTTTAGTCCCCTTGTTCAATTTCCTAATCTGAGGCCGATAAGTGATGAACAGGGAAATTTGCTTTCATCAAGATTTCAAAACGATGAAAGAGCCCTACTAAGGCCTTTAGGATAAAAATATGACTACGGAATCCTGATGGAGCATCAAACAAGATTGCCTCAAAAAGTGTACAAACGCAAAAGTTATGAATAAAAATTATTGTTTGGTAGGTGCTAATTGCTCTGCAAAAGTGAGTTTTTGCCAACTTTCATATGTGTTATTTATAATATATTATTTATAAATTTATATAATATTAAACAAGTTATAAATTGAAAAAAATTTAAATTGTTCTTGGTAAAATTTCTACAGCTTACGAAGAAAAACTAAACTCAGATTCGAAATCACCGTACTCGCAAATTAGGTAGGAACAAGTCGTTGTATAATTCCAAAAAATTTTATCCCTCAGTTTTATTATTAACATTATTATAATGTTAATAGTATCATTAATTATATTAATGATAATTTCATTTTATTTACTTTACTACTACAATTTATAAGTAAAATTAATCAAACTCGTTTAAATCAACATGTAACCTCTTATTACATTAAATTATTTGCATTAGGTTCAAGATTAGAATTAATATTTGACATTAATATGTCATATAAATAATGTAAACTATTATTACAGATACTATACCTGGCAATTAAAAGCTGTTTGCTTATACTCTATCGTTCTGTAGAACTTCTTCCTTTTGCACTGTTTTTCTTTTCTTTTTTTTTTGCTCCTTGTTTGGTTAATTATCTGCTTTAGGATGCTGGTTTCTCGATAATTTGATATAATTTGCTTAAGACAATGCATTACCTGAAACGTTGAATGATTAATTTTTCTCTGAAATTGCTAATCAAACACTAATCTTGCCGAGATTCCATATATTAAAAGATATCTTATTCGTTATCATCAAGCAATTTTTAGAAACTAATTGCAAGAATCAGAAATGTAGAGTCAAAAGCTAGAATGATTTTATATCTTAATAAAACCGTTCATAAAATGTAAGTTTTCTACGAAAACATATGGATTTTAATTACCATTAAAATTTAATCAAAATGCTTAGGACATATATATGTCGCCTTGCATTTGAGATGTTAATTACAATAAGACGAAGATAATGTTAATTCAAAGACTTGCTTTATCGGTGCTGACAAAATTTATATTCCTAATCATACATTTTATTCTACATCTAGCCGTACTGGTCAAAGAATGTGTGGAACTGGAGTCCGCATTAAATGTAGCATTCCCGACCACTACAATCCTAACCATCTGCTATATTTCATTGAAGCTACCGTGAACTTCCGTTAGCTGTCTCTAATCAATTTCATCTCTATCGACGACCATTCGAAAAATTCCACTAACTTTGCCATAGACATTGAATACCTTTTTGGTTATAACTATGCAGTAATTTTCTCTGGGGTGTTCAACGCCAAGAAACAAAATGGAATTATTTCAGTACGAAAAAATAGGAAAAAGCTAAAATAGTTTGCTAATACTCTCAAACTAAAAATTATAGAACCTTACTAAACCCTTCCAAATACTTCAGAAATATCTAATCCAATGAAAATACAAATCAATATCCGTAAATGTTAAGAAGTCTAATTCTCATGAATAAAAAATCTCCCAGCTCCTTCCAAACATTTCAGAAAAATTATTTCCGTGAAAAATGAAAATGTTTAACTTGGCGTAACTCTGGATAGACGCATAACTTTCAAAAATCAATTCCAAAAAACTTTTAGAGAAACTTCAAACAAGAAAAAAATCAAAATAATTTCCCATAGATTTGACTCCAACTTCTCACAAAATAAACTTCTAATTCAAATAACTAGGCTGTGTCCTCTTTTTAGTTTCTCGTCATCTATAGGAGTCAATGCATATAAAACCCATATAAGAGAATCAGAAATGCTATAAAACAAAAATGTCAGGCAAATAAGTAGCATGCCATGGTTCGTAAGAAACAAGGATTTACAGAAAGATCTACATGGATTCTCATTCAAAAACTATCAAAGGAATTCTTCGAAACACTAGAGACAAACGACAACGCCGCACTCCGTGAAATTGCTGAACACGATCCCCATAACTCCCAGAACATCAGAGGATACAGAAAACAGATCAAAATCTAACCCTCTCAAGGCCTACTGCCTCACCACACTGATGTGACTCCTGAGCTAAACCTAATGCCTCTGTATTACCCTTATGTAAATTCAAAATCCCACTATTAAACCCCTGACTCTTCTTTCTTCCTTTCTTTTTCTTAATTTTTTTTCTTTTTTAAATCACATTTTTCAACATTAAACTTTTCATAACACTATGATTTTATAACACTAATAAGGCACTTCAAATTTTTCTATGCCACTGAATTTGCAATGCTGTTTTCTGCCCTGCAATAGCAAGCTCCTGAGGTTAAGAACCTTGAGATGAAGCACTCAGTTAAACCAGAGCATCATCGCCATCGCTGTCTGTGCCTACTCTCATCGCTGCTGTCCATGAATGCAAGATGGTAAATTATTTTGGGACACCATCTATGTGCAGGTAGAAAAAGTGAGTTGAGTTTATAATTTGTTCCCAGACAGAAGAATTGCCTTCGAAAAGAAGGCATGATAAGCAAAACTTTTACTCGTGGTTTTTATTTGACGCCGAGGCCGCCTTATTTTTTTATATATAGTTTTTCTTAATTCAAATCCTTTAACAAGTCGAATTTTTATTTTGGTCTCGTTAGTTTTGAATTATTGTATTTTCACGGTATATAAATCGACAAATCATATAAATAAGCTATATTAATCCATAAAACATACTAATAGTTGATTAGAAATGAGACAAATTGTTTCCGAAAAAATCTTTCGAAGTGTGAGATTACAAAAATTGTAATGAAAAATACATGAGAAAGCAGAATATTTCCAGAAGACGACAGTTTCAAACGTCACAGCGATTGTGAAACAAAACAATGTCATGCACTGCATACCAAATCTGGAGATATTTCAGAAACATGTCACTAGAAAAATTTTGCTGATTTAAAACATTATTTAAGGAAGTTTTGACATTCATATTAAATTTGTTTTCTATTCAAGTCTCTGCAATCATTCGAATGGCTTTGTCCCATGCAATTACAGAACAATCATAATTGCAAGCGGTAATTTTTATGACATCTCTTTCTGGAAATCGGAGCTTCAGTATGTTGAAGTTCCACAGTGTCTGTCTATTATGGCTTTTTCTAACTGAAGAGAGGTATTTCGGTTCCTTTTTATCTGGAGGCTTACTATATCGTATCGGACACTAATTTTAATACAATCTTAGAAGTGTTAGCGCAGTATATTTTAATTTTCATGTTTTGATAATTCATCCAGATCAAATGAAAAGTCTAGGAGAAAGACAAGGAGACTCCAATTTCTTTTTTAATTTTGCAGATAACGGAAAAAGTTCCCAGTCTTCCCACGTAGATCCAAAGTTCCCACGTACGTAACAATTTTAAAATAAGCATAATTAATTGTATTTTAATTAATATTGAAGTAATACAGCGTATCAAGATGTCTAAAAAATTAATTTAAAAAATAACAGTAAGTTATTAATATCTATATTAAAAAAAAGGACAATGTGAATTATGCAGAGCAAACGCCTGGACCTATAGCTGGAAAATTTGGAAAAACATACTTTGAAGGGGGGGGGGTGTATAAGTACTTTGGAACCGTTAGCAAAATTTTAATTAGACGTTAATTAAATAATAATTTAATTTAAGGTAGTAAACAATAACACTGATACTAAGTTCTCATTTCCTTAATTAAATCTAATTAATTAATAAAAATCTAAGTAATTAATGAAAATCTAAGTAATTAATCAAAATCTTTAATTAGCAATTAAATATAATTAATTAATTGTAAATTTAATTAACTTGATTTAATGGTATTTAAATGAATTTGGCGTTTTCTTCGATAACTTCCTGAAAGAATATATGTGATGACAATTGAATTGCCATGCAATTTTTTTTCACTAATTTCAACATCGATTCCCCAGCTATCTAATATTTGAAATGTATAATTCTGCTGAAATTTTATCCTCCTACCTGTTTCTAAATTAATATCATAGAATTACGTGCATTGAACTAACAGATGGTACTGAAACATGAAAATCTAAAATGAATTTCCATTTTTTTCTACCTATACCCTTTCAAATGAAAGCAACATCAATTCCAATTTTTGTTTACCAGCTCGGATATAAAATTCCAAACTTTAAATAAAAATCTGCCCAATTTGCCAAAAGGAAACAAATTCTCATGTCTAATATAATTTATATCAAATAAATTTGTATTAAAATAGTGGTAAAACTTTTATAAGCACGTATATGCACATCCAAATGCTAGGGTTATTTCTACTTTCTTTAATGTATGAACTATTTCCGGAAATTAATAAAATGTAAATTATTATAAGGAATGTTTGATCAAAGAACACCTTACTAAATTAATTCCTAACCAAATTGTCCGTTTTTCAAATAGCCTCAAAAAGCAGTTAACTCTAAAATAGTTGCACTCTGTTCAATTGATGAATGATCAAATAATGCGGTTATTATGGTTTCAATTAGCAAAAAACCGTCTCCGAACATGGCAGTTAACAATTGAACAAATGAAATTGCACGAAATTTTATTTTTAGTTTATTTACTATTATTTAAATATTCATCTCAAATATTTGAATTTGAAATGTATAAGCATTATCTAAAAGCGTATTCATCGCAAAATGATTTCATTTCTGCTTTCAGATCACTCCATTAATTCTGGCTAAAAAATATCAAAAGTTAAGATAGCTTCTAAAGACATTTATGTTTTAAGCTGGAAATCATCTGGCACTTTTATGCGATGCTAGTACCACTTGAATTTATGCATCTCGCTGCTACGTGCTTTTTGAAACATGCTATGCATTTAGTAGAAACCAACACAACATAGAATATTTTGAAACAGCCTAGTATAACTAAGAGTGACCGTTTGAAAGCGTAGGAGACACTTGCATAAATTGTCAATTCCGATTTTTATTTGGAGCAACATGTATCAATATTCGAAACAGATCTTCAGGAAACTTCACACCATTAATTCGGGTTTTCTCGGAACGTAAACCTCTAAAGTCCAAAATCTCCTGATAAAGGTTGCCTTGAGTCCTCGGTATGAACTTGATTTAAACCTTGATGATTATTGCTTCTGGAAGGTAATTTTTTGTTCAGCTGCAAGTAAATAGTTTTTGAAAAATTATTGCCATACGACAATAAAATATTTTTCAAGCCTTTAAAATAATATAAAAAGGATTAAATACAGATAATAATACGAAAAATTAGAGTTCATCCTAGAACTAATCTTTATGCAGAACATTGAAGTAATTTTCGAGCGAATTTGCTAAAATTGTCAACTTCGATGACACAAAAAATTTCCTATCTGACAATCAAAAATTTTCACATTTTTAATATCTAATATTTCCGAATAGCAACGAAGATTGATCCGGCTGCCATCTACATTTTAAGAGGTGTGCGATTTTTTCCTATTTCGTGCTTTAAAGTGGATTGGGATTTTTTTAGAAAATTTTAAAGTTGGTGTCCTCTTTTGCGACCACCGCACGGGAAAGGGTCAAAGAGACACTAAGCTTC
This sequence comes from Araneus ventricosus, assembly GCA_013235015.1. Lineage (NCBI taxonomy): Eukaryota > Metazoa > Arthropoda > Arachnida > Araneae > Araneidae > Araneus > Araneus ventricosus. Next base: position 22,799 of record BGPR01007165.1, on the reverse strand, counting down.
TGACTGCATAAATTTTTGAATTACTATTTTAATGCAAGGTTTTAAAACATTTTCAAATCTTGAACCAAAGTAATTGTTATTTACATGCAGAGCTTTAATATTATAATATCATTCAACGCTTTGAAAGTCCTAAGTAAACTCATAAGTTTTCGAAAATCGTAGTACACTGCAGAAAACACACGTACTTCCAGACCGCGACAATCTTGGGATTTGCAGCCAGAGAGTAAAGGTTTTGAGGGTAGGAGCTGTATTTCAACATTTGACATATTTATTTTGCATTTCAGTTTGTTTCTGAGTTGAAGATAAGTCACTGACAGGTCCAGTATATGTTATTTTATTATTATCAGTTACCAATTGAATTTATTATTGCTATTACATTCATTAAATCTCAAAAATTCTCAGCAATAATTTCAGAAGGAAGTGATATTTCAAAATTCAAATATAAAAAAATAGCATTTACAATACAACAGTAAATGATAGCAGATATTTTATCGTTTTTCAAAATCACCAAATTAAAAGATCTGAAATCCAGTTTCGGACCTCCTACAGGAAATAGTTCTAAAAAGATTTTGCATATAAATTTTGTCCTCTAGGAATAAAATAATCTGTATTAAAAATAATTATAAAAAAATCATTTATGGAAGTTGTAAATAGTTAAAAAAAAGATTTTCATTTCTAATATTTCTAAAATTTTCATTGTTCAAAGATCTTAATAGAAACATTATACTGTGTTATTTATGATGAAATGCATTTATTGTCTGTTGATATGAATGCTGCAGGGGACAGCTATTAAGGGTACACTTGACTTTTAGATGGAGTTCGTTTGTCCTTTCTGGTCCATTGCAATTAGACCGGAAATATCAAAATGTTTGTATGCAAATAATAATTCTAATGTTTTTATAAAGAAAGTTATAATAATTATTTTTTGTAAGTATAGGTAATTAAATTTTATATAAATTATTAGATTTAAGCTTTCGTCAGGCATAGTTTTCCTGTAACGATATATTTAAAAAATAAATTAGATTTACGGCTGATATTTAATTTTTCCTTTTTTAAAGGTCAGCAAATAAATGGTTTTATTAAACTACCAAACTTTAAATGTAAAAAAATAATAATAATTACGATTATTTAGTTACACATTCGAAATGCCTTAATGTTTTATTTTTTTGTATTTCTGTGCATATTATTTTGGAAGAGAAAGCCTGTAATGCAGTTTAATGTCCATGCTTTACTAAAGATCAAACAATACGTTTCTTTAATTAAACTGAAAATTTAGTACATAGTCGTAATTTTAGAATTCAAAAGTATGGAAAGTATGAAAAAAATATTTACTTTACATTTGAATGAAAATTATTTTATTTAAAAAAATTGTATTCATTGCAATTTTTTCTGTCGAAATGATGAGATTTTTCTTTCTTAATATAAAATAATATCTTCTTTAGTGTTGGTTATTGCTTGAACAATGTACAGATTATCAGTGTTACCAACTGTTTCCCTGTAGAACATAACAAAGGCATTAGAAATTGCTTCTTTCTTGTCTTCCCTTAACGACGCTGGTATCTAATAAAGCAAAACAAGCTGGTTGTATTCCAGGCTGAAATGCGAAATAATTTTTTAAGTCGCCAGGTGATTCAACTATAGACATGGCTTTCTGGAGAAGCTGCATTGCTTCAATATTAATAACGCCTTTTTCAACCATTGCTGTGCATTTGACGAAGACATTGTCTTAGCATTTTGTCTCTTTCTACCTTGTGAGATCAAAATTTCTTAATGTCAGTTCCAATTTCTACATTTCAATTCCCAACCAATTTAGTCAGACGCTAGTGAGGAAAGATCTTGAATATCTATAAAGGACGAGAATTTGCAGGACAGCGACTTGCATTTGACTTACAATCATATTGAGCTATGCTAGCGAAAAGATTCACCTATTAAGAACGCTAATAGTAAAAACTATCAAGATTGTTACTCCTTAAAGACTTACAGAAGTTTCATTAGATATTACGCTATCGACATATCTGGACAAACTTCGCATAATTTCTTATTTGACGAATGGTGAAAAAGGTGTCCAAAGTTAATTTACGGAATTCTTCAGCTGGCATGTTCTTTCCAAGAACATCCACATCTTGGCAAAACTTTCCGTCAGCTAAAAGTCTTGTTCCATAAAACATTGGAAGCATTACTTTAACGAAGTTAAAGTGTAGGTTCCAATCAGCCACACGTTCTGTTTGAATGAAGTGCAGTGCTGAGGTCACACGTTCTTTTCCAGCACATCATTATCCTGGCAAGTCTTGGCGTCAGCTAAATTGTGTTCGATAGTCTTCAAATTCCTGCCCTTGTGCATGCTTGTGAATATGTCAGGCGGATAAATGAAAATGAGAATTTAGCTGCTTTTTAAGGTTGTTATCGAAATTTTTCTTCGAAGCAGAAAGACAGATAACTATGAAATATTAGTTACTAGAAAGCTATTGGAATTTTGTGAGCTAGGATGCAACATGGGTTTAAAGCTGCATTTCCTGCTTAGTTCCCTTGATAAATTTCCATTTGTAATGAAAAGGGACAGCGCTTTCATGAAAATTTCAAGACGATGAGAGAGCACTACCAAACTCGCTATGACAAAAAAATGGATAGCGAACTACCATTAAATTCCATTAAAAGAGATTGCCCTCAAAAACTCCACAAACGCATAAGTTAAAAGTACAAATTTTTGTCTGCATAAAGTCAATTGCTCTGCAGTTCTAAGTTTTTCATATATGTTATTTATGATATGTTATTTATAATATATTATTTGTAATATATTAGTTTTAAACTTATATTTAATTTATGAACTTAAAAATTCATAAAAGTAATAACTGTACTTAGTAAAAAAATCTACAGCTTCTTAAGAAAAACAAACTTCAGATTTTCAATCAGCACACTTGAATTAGGTAGGAACAAGCCCCTCTCTCATTGCAAGAAAAATTTTATTCCCTAGTGGTATTATTAATTATATGAATGATAGTTTTTATTATTACCTTTATAATTATTAATTACAATTTGTAATTAAAAATTAATCATTCTCGTTTAATTAATATATGATCTCTAATAACATTTGATTATTTACATTAGTTCCAGAATAGACTTCATATTTCATATCATTTTGTAATATGAATAATAGAAATATTGATTTTAAAATTAATAATTATCATTTGTAATTAAAATGAAACCAAATTATTTTAAATTGATTTATGGTTTCTAATTATATTTGATGATTTGCATTTATACAAGATTGAAATTAATATTTCAGATTAATTTTTAATATAAATAATGGGATTGATTAAAATTTATATTTCATATTCATTTTTAATATAAATAATGAGAATGATTCTTAGCATGTTTTGTACCTATAAATTAAAGGTTATTTGATGATATTGTCGAATTAAACTGTAATTAATTTTGTAGACTTTTGTTTCACTTCCTTTCTTTTTGGACTATTTTTTATTTTGGGGTATTAGTTGGCCTATTTTATATTGTTTTTGGCGCTGGCTTCTCGCCAATTTGATTTATTTTACTGTACACAATGCTTAACTGAAGTGTTCAGTGCTGAATTTGCAAATTAATCAATAATTCGGGCTAATTCCATGGCTTAAAAGATATCTCATTCATTAGCAAGCAGTTTTTTGCAGCGCGTTACCATTATCATATTCATCGAAAACTTATATTTTATTTAATGAGTTTAATAACATATTTAAATATTTAATCCATTGATTCTTGATCTCAGATAACGGCAAAGGGTTTGTCAGAATTGCTTGATAATGAATAATATATTTTGAAGTTAAAATTACCTCTACAAATATATTAAAATGCAGAAGTCTTATAAATGTCAACTTGCACTGATGATATAAACAGGGATGGTTGAAGCTTCCACGTTCCTGTATCAGTTGGATATTGGCCAATCAAAAACATACTAATTCCGTTTTCCTCCTGTTGGCTACATAACTTTTTTTTGCAAGAATTTAAATTTCGAATCATTTTTTAAACTATTGAGTGTGAAATTAATTTTATTTCATTTTACTTCCTTTTCTAATCCCATTTTATTATCAGAAATTTTTAAAATATCTCCTATTCTCACCGCTTCCTCTCTCCTATACTTAAAAGTGTTTTAGTATAAATATTTGTTTCTAAGTAATTTAAATTACTCCTTTAGAAGAAATATTAAATCGCGCAAGATGTAAAATACTGTAAAAAATGTTTTATCCTTGAGGGTACAGTACCTGCAAATGACGCTATTTATCAACAAATCTATTTCAGGCATTTCTCTCAATTCTTAGTAATACCCATAAAAATTTCTTGCTAATTTCTTCATTATTTATTCAATTTTTCAGCATATCCGAAATTTGTATGCCAAAAATTCTCAATTATTGTTTCAAAACAATATTGACTCACGGCATTCTTCTATATTGATAAATATTTCCAGCTGTTATTCGACAACAGTGTCTGCTGACTTTCCGCTCTTTCAGGTCTCAAAAGTTTTCATGATATTTTCCATTCTCATCGCTATACCTGTGGAAGGCATACTACAATTTCAGTTCAATAATGAAGACTTTAAATACTGAGTTTTGGTATCTTGCAAGTGATAAGCACAATTTCAAATAATTTTAGCATCACATAGAAACACATTTCTTTGGACAGAAAATAAAAATCGAGTTCTTTAGACTTATATGTTTGTAATTCTCGCATTTGAGTAATACAAACACACGAACGTTGTTTAAGCATTTTGAATAAGTATGTTTTAATTGAGGGTTCTATCGGTGTTGAAAAGGTTCACTGTAAATTATATGTGTAGGAGTTTTTGTAATTACACCTAATACGTGTTAATGATTTTTACGGGGAGAGGGACACAAAATTTGCTCCTCTCCTCCTGTTCCTAAAATGTGATAATTATTCTAAACGGAAATTTATAGTACATCGTTCAGTTTTTCAAAAGAAAATTTAATTGTTTTTATAAAATTAATTGGCTGGCGATGACTTTTCCGTTGTTGAAAGGCTGTCCAAGTGCGAAGTAATTATTAATGAATGGATTTCCACTCGACTACTCGAAAGTAGCTTTATTTTATCAAGATTTAATAAACGAAATTATTTGAGTAGTACTTATTTTAAATAAAAAATTTACTCTTAAAAATTAAACAATAGCTGAAATTGATTGCCAACAAAACATGACTTTTGTTTCTAATTTCGTATCTCAACAGACAGCAGTAACCCACTAAATATTAAATTGAATTTTATTTTTATAAAGTAATTCAAAAATACTACCATTGATTTGGCTGTGAAATTATCTAATAGTTTATTCACTTATCTTTCATATTCCTTTTTTTTGAGAAATCAATTATATATTCTGAAAATTTATTGAATATTCGCCCATTCTTCAAACAAGTATATAACGGATGTATTGACAAATCCCATTAGTATATGCCGATGCGGGTTTATAAATTAATAAATTGAATGGAAGCTTGAACTAATGATACCGCTCATTACAACAAATGATTTTACAGACAACTAGGCACTCATGCAGAACTCCAACAGGCAGATGTCCTAAATGTCAGTTCTACTGTCCTTCGTAGAAGAGTGTCGCCATAGCATCCGATTCACGAAAGGATAATGAAAAATAATAAATGTTTCTACTAACCAAATTTTAATTTCATCAGAAGGGCTCTCACAAGCTGTACGACTCTCAGGTGGCACAGGAATCTTTGCTAATAACACATTTCAGCATACTTTGAAGTAATGAATAATTTAAATCTTCTTCAGGAACATTAGTTAAGGTTAAACTTAGAAATCATCTCCCCGTCCTCTTAACTTTAGCATAAACCTACACTATATAATCAAAGTATACTGGCACTTTTGGATGTCCACGCTTTTCTTGAATTTTTCCAGTACAACTGGAGGAACTGCACTTGAAATTCGACCATGCGAGTCATAGGCTTGAACTCACTTTTTAAAGTGAAAGTCTCGTCACGAGGACATTTAGGGAGCGACCAGAAACTGATGTAGAAGGAAATGGTTTCGGCTCATCCCGTTTCCCAGAAAGCTGATGATGATTTGCAAGTTTCACCACTGGTTTTGTTTGCTATGCACATTGCTTACATGCCTTTTCGTGAAAATAGCAGTTATGTTCGGTAAGATATAAAAGTTTTCTATTAAAATCTCAAAAGAAATTTACAGAATACGTGATAGCATGTTGGCGAAGCACTGTATTAAAATTTGAAGTTAATGCTTTGAATTTTAGTGCAAATATGAGAATTTGTGGTCAGTAGTTTTTTACTGCGCATGTGCGAAATATAGCATAATTTATCTTTTATATTTTGGATGGCAGATATATTGGGTAGCTTTCAGTTTGATAAATTCCAGTTTGAATACCATTAAACTTTAGAAAGATACTGGCATTGGATACTAGCTTTTTAAAGTGAAAGTCTCGTCAAAGGATATTTATTGTGCGAATAGAAACTGATGAAGAAGGAAATGATTTCGGCTCCTCCTGTTTCACAGAAAGCTGATGATGGTTTTGAAGTTTCACCTGTTGTGAACTACTGGCATTGCAGCCAGAAGAATTTATGTTCCTTTGTAAGAGAAAAAAATGATTAGGTCCCGAGGGAATTTAGGGGACCGACCAGAAATTGACGAGAAGAAAAAAATCTGGAAAATCAACCGGTCCCATAGAAAGCTGATAATGATTTACAAAAGTAATTAAGGTTTTTCTTAATATGAACATTACTTGCATGCAATTTTTGAAAAAATAACAAAACAATTCTAGAAGATATAAAGGTTTCCACAAAAAATTGTCCGCATGTTTTTTGCTTACAACATGCAGAGTTTTTCACCCAATGTTATGAAGCTTACAGAACACTTGATTAATGGTTAGAGAAGTATTCCATTAACATTTGAAGTTAATGCTATGAATATTATAGGAAAAATGGTTATATCTGTTAAATACTTTTTTACTGCGCATGTTCGAGACATAGCGTAATTATTTTTCACAACATTAAAGCCACATATGAAAATTCCTGTTGAATATCATGAACATTTAGAAAGATATCGGCATAGCAATTAGCAGAATTTGTACTTCTGTCTAAGAGAAACAAAATGCTGAGGGTTTTACAGCATATTCAATCTTTATTAAATTCTGTAAAATTATTCGAAGATTCAAGTTTAAAAAATATAAACTTTTGGAAAAACTCTCATTTTATTTCTCTTAGAGACAGAACAGAAATTAGAAGATCATTATTTTATTTCTCTTAGAGAGAAGCAGAAATTCTGTCTACTGAAAAGCCGATATCTTTCTGAATCCTAATGGTATTGTACTGGAATTTCTATACAATTTGCCCTATATATCTGGCTTTAAAGTTGTGAAAGAAAGTTTACGTTATGTCTCGCACATGCGCAGTAAAAAATTATTTACTACAAACACTCATATATCCTTTAATCTTCATAGTATTTCACTAACGAATTACTATAGAATGAAAAATTAAAAATCATTCTTTAATAAGAATTTTAAAATAATAATTAGATTGGAAGAAATGGTAGATAACTCGAATGGCGAACGTTTTAAAATGTCATTTGCCATCGGAGTTCTAATATGGATAAATTTACTGTCAAGGGAATGACTACATAGTCAAAAATTATTCCCTCTGTGGCCTGAAATTATTCAATAACTGAAATAAAGGAAAGAACCTTTTTAGAAGATGAAAAACTTGAAAACGCCTTTTATAACAAATCTAAAAAGAGAATAGATAAAGTAAATAACCTTTCCCTGTGCCAATATACAAGTAAGAATGACGCTTTCGAGAACATACCAGAACAAAGGAAATTACGTCCAGAGGCTAGCATACTCGGCTTCATCTATGCACAAAAATTCGAACCAAATTAACAGAAGTTTAAAAGCTCTTCAATCCTCTTTAAGTAAGTTATTGACTTTTAAGAAAGTATTTGAGTTGTCGTTATCTTTTAAATTATTATTTAATTATCAAAGGCTTTTACAAAAGCTGAATGGTTATTACAAATATTTTTTATTCTATTAATTTGAGAATAAATGGATTTTTTTATTATTTTAAAGTGAAACTTAGTTTGAAAGTCACAAAGAAAGTGACAATAAAATTTAAAAAGAAATACCACATTAAAATAAAAAGTCGAAGAAGATTTTGCCGAAAAAATACTACTCCTGTATCGAATATTGAGGTCAGGAAGAATCTCCAAAGCTTAAAGTCGCCATCTCACCAGACGTTCCCACTATTAACAGGGTGGTCAGTCGAATCATGACCCAAAAGATAATTTTTCAACCGTATGTTGAAACAGTAAAATTGGCTTAAATTACATTATTAAAAGCAATGCTACAAAATTGTATTTCAAAGTAATTTGGAAACATGTATCATAATTAAGACAAAAATTACACAGAATTAAAATTAATGTCCCTGAAAAGCATTTTTTTTATTTTAAGATGTCATAAAAATCATTTTTGGGTGTTAATATGCTCCGAATTTATTAAGGAAAAACGTTAAAATTTCGATTAATTAACAATACAATTTTACTATCTTTATTTAGCTTTAAACTATCTTGGTGTGCTAATAGTATATTCCTCTTATCTAGTTTAGTGATATCTTTTTTAAATGGAGTATTAAATAACTAAGTAGTGTCAGTTAAATTTCAAACGCTTTATTGTACAGAAACCAGGTGTCGTCCTCGACATCTGACCACGATTCAAAATTACGAAGTCTGTCCAAAAATAGCCCTCGTGTTGCTTCAAAACGGGATGTGCTGCTCATATACGTTTGCTTCAAGTTTTAATTTTAAAAGAAATTTCTTTTTCAAAGCAACAATAAGAAGATGCAAAAAATCATGTCATCATAACTTATATGGAATGCAAATGAAATTGCCGATATTCAGCAATCCGTTAAAATAACCGATACGAGTGAATCCAACGCATGGATTTGCTTAATATCCTACTCGACAAATTTTTTATACCATTATCTTAAATATCTATGCTTTTGTATGAATGCAAATTAAAGTACGAACATCAATAATTTTCCTGCTTTTCTTAAAAATGCTGTCACGCGTTATATATGTGTTACTTTTCACTATGCTTTTAGTTTTTATTCTCTTTCTATTTACATTAGGTGCCGCGGTGGCCTAGCGGTAACGTCTCGGCTTCGGGCCAGAGGACTCCAGGTTCGTAACCCGGTTCCGCTGAAGAATTGAAGTGTATGTTGTCCTTCTGCACGTTAAATCATGCGTCGGGGGCGAAACGCCGTCCTACAGGGTTGGTTTACGCTGAACGGTTCAAGAAAGGCTAGAAGCACAAGTTGATGTGTCGTCCTCGTCATCTGGCCGCGGTTCAGATTTTCGAAGTCCGTCCCAAAATGGTCCTTCTTTTGCTTCGAAACGTGAAATTAATAAAAGTAAACTTAATGTCTTCTTACTTATGTGCGTATATTTCAAAATTCATCAATAATAACAGTTGTGTAGGACCAGTGGCGAATCCAGGGGGGCTATGGGGCTGAATTCCTCCCAGAGCTAAGTCAGAATTTCTTGATTTTATTTAAAATAACTAAAACTGTTTGTTCTTAATTTCCCTTTCTTCAAAAAAATAATAATAACATGACAACATTGCTTTCTGACTTGACAGGCTGGAAAATTTTCCTACTTTTTTATTCATTCCACTTGTACTTGTATCGTTGACGCGGTCGAAGACATTTTTTGGCTAAACATGCCGTTGTATTTTTTATTAAATTATAGAAAGTATGTGATATAGTTCTTTATGATTTTTATTGTCATGTGAGGAAAGTCTGTTTTACATAAGTCATAAGGTTTGGCATCCTTTGAATAGAATTTCCGTTGCATTAAATTTTCTATATGCCCTCTAAAAAGGATGCAGGTCATTCACAAATTTGAAAAATTTACAGCTTTCTTAATTTAGCGTTCAAAAGCATAATAGTCATTCATTTCTTGTTTTAAAACTTATTTTCTACTCCGATGTTGTATAAAAACCGTATAAACAGAAGGGATTGAAGAATATGGCATTAAATTTTATTTTCAAATGCGCTTTTAGAAAGGGAAGTGATTATTTGCAGGTACTGCACCTATGAATGAAAGCTTATTTGCAAGTATTATACCCACGAGTAAAACGTTATTTGAAGGTACTGTCAAATTCAATATTCTTTCTGTGGGACTTGCATGAGGTGTATTTTTTCTTCGTTTTCTGTAGAATTGTTCTTTTCCATGCTTGAGAATATTGAATTAAGTGTTATTTCGTGAGATTTTTCAATATTTTGATGGAAACATACATGATGCTTTTGATTCCTGTTATCTGATTTTCTGAGCTGGTTTCCCATTAATCTGAGTGAATTTTCTGTATACAAGTATTTTGAAGCATGTAATGGTTATATTGTAGCTTAGATATTTAATAAAAATTTTAATTTATAGTTTCGATGAGCTCCGTACCGTAAAAGATGCATTATTCCTCATTGAAGTATTTTAAAGAACACCATGCATTTAACGAATATTCTAAGTCAATAGTTTATATCTTCTTATAACAACACTGGGAAAATATAAATTTTCATTGAAAAAGTCTTAAATCTTATTTAAATGTCTTATCAAATCAGAGAGCTAAAAATATGTAACTGTCTATCCCCATACGATTTGAAAGCACAGTCTGGCTGGTACAGTTGTTATAGCACAGGGATATCAGCAGTTGGACATGGGATCGAATCGGGTCGAAACTTTTTCCTCCTCGCAGCAGTGTGAACAACCTTTGCATCATTTATATTTCAGATAATTTCTTTCTAAAGTTATGTCTGTGAAATTCAGTATTTTCTTTAATTTTTCTCTTCATCCCAAGCTTTGTTTATTATCAGACAAACTTCCTGTTCTAAATCCCTATCTGCTACTTAGACGTATTCAAAAGCAGAAAGAGTTTGTTTGTGTTGATTTTCTGAAACAAGAAGCATAGTTGGCTATACTGCGACAAACTATATTAAGTTAGCTACGTAAAGATGTTAAAGCTTCAACTATATAAAAACAATAGGAAAGCTTTTGAAAAAACCGTCTCCACATTTAGATAGAGAAGTCCTCTGCTTGGGTTTAAATGTCGGTATTAGTATTTGAAATTATTTCGCACTTTTGTGTCTGTGAAATTCAGCATTTTCTTTAATTTTTCTCCTCATTCCAAACTTTCTCTACACACAGAAAATGAATTATATATTAAAGAAAAATAATAAAAAAGAATTATTTTACTAAGAAAAGAATTTTTTCACTAAAATATGGCGCCAATAGTATTGATTACGTTTAGTATAATTCATCGATTGTCTGATAATTAAGCTCTAAAAATATCAAAATAAAGTACCGCAATTTAGAAGTCACAAGTGTTTAAAACAATAGAATTTATAATACCTGGAAATAATGTTTTATGCTTTGTCACAGTATTTGCAAATAATTTATCATCTGTAGGTACAGTACCAGTATATAACGAATTATTCATAGGCACCGTACCTTCTAATAACGAATTATTCGTAGATATAGTACCTGCAAATAACATCTTATCCGTATGTACAGTACCTGCAAATACCGATATCCTTTAAAAAATCGCTATTTCCGTATTTTTATTCTGGTACCGGAAAACATTAAAACAAAGTAGAAAAAATATTTTTCACCGCAAAGAGTCTTGGTAATAATCCCTGATTTTAAATCTGGCAGGGAGTCTCTATCCTTCAAAGAAGGTTGATTTTCTTTCTTCCTCCAAGAAGTGACAGAAAAAGTTAAATTTAATTTCCTGCTAAATACTTTATGGAATTGTATTTATGTAACTTTACGAATGGGTAGATCAAATTATTTCTGTTTATAATTATAACACAATAAACTCCATGTTTTACTAAGATAAGTGTCATTTCTCCTAATTTAGTATTATCGATTTTTGTTTTTATCTTACAGGTTTCTTTGGAAAAATCAGAACTATTTTGAAATTAATATGCCTAAGCTGTAATTAACATTATATAGAATCATATACGGAATTAATTTCAGAGATCAAAATAACATTACATTATTCACATATAACAATTATTTTGTCTAAACAATTCATTGGAAATCAAATCTATTTTTAATTCCGTATTTACACGAAAACGAAAAATTTAAAATAATATTAACAACGCAAGAAATTTTACTTAACTTTTAAGAGCTTTAGCGTATTGTCATCAAAATATTCTACAACGATATTCCTAAATATACAATAGAATCTTTTGGAAATTACCAACCTAGAACTTAAATGATGCGAATGGATTTATTCGAGTATGCTCTTTCATAGTTTGTTGCATACTTACATCCATTGAGGTAACAGGTGGTTCTGAAACCTCAAAATTGAAGAAAAATTTAATATATTTCTCCTGGACTCTTCAAATGATAACAGCATCAATTCTATTTTTTTTTTTTTCCAGCCCGGATATAATATTCCAAGCTTTAAATAATAGAAACACCAGCTAATGACTTTTCACAAATAGTAACGGTTAAGGAAATTTATATAGAAAAAGTTCGTATTAAAATAGTGGTAAAACATTTATTATAATATATATATATATATATATATACACATCCAAATGCTTGGCTTGTTTCTACTTCCTTTATTTATAAATTATTCCTGGACAATCAATAAAACTTAAATTATTACAAGGAATGCTTTTTCAAGTATTACCCAACTAAAATTATTTTCTAAGCAAATTGCCGTTTTTCAAATAAACTCAGAACAGCGTTAACTCTTGAATAGATTCGCTCTGTTCAATTCATGATTGAATAAATAATGAGTGTATTCTAGTTTCAGTTAATTCGAAACACTATCTCCATACAAGGCAGTTAACGATTTAAGAAAAGAAATTGTACGAAAGTTTAGTTTTAATTTATTTATTGTCCTCCTACCTGTTTCTAAACTGATATCATAGAATTAAAATCACTGAGCGAACAGATGGTGAGGAAACATCAAAATCAGAAAAAAATGGAACGTAGATTCACCAAGGAACCTTTCAAATGATAACACCATCAATTCTAATTTTTGAATACCAAACTGTGGCATAAAACCCCAAGCTTGAAATTAAGGAATTTCGGTAAGACTTAAGAACATTGTGCGGTATCTCGCGAAACTTTGAGATCGCGCCAACCATCCAAAAAGTCGCCAAATATCCGACATCTTGGATGGTTTCAAGATGGCGGCGATTCTAATGACAGTCATAGTAAAGAATGCCAACAGTACATGAAATTGGAAATAGTACATAAAATTGTATTAAATTTAACATGAAATTTCTCAATTTTTATGTGAAATTTTCAGGATAAAATGATGCATTAGAAATTAATTGTAAATTAAAGAATATAATACTTCTGCATTTAGTGGGTGGGGGCTCCGTTCCCCCCCAACCCCCCTATTCGATGCATTTCATTCATATTTTATATGAATGAAACACATAATTTATCAATTATATATAATAAAACAATTGATATTTTTTTTAAAAAACGAACTTACTCATTTGACCGTATCTTGCGTATGAGGCGAATATAATTCCGTAACGCCTCGAATGAAGGAGGGGAAGAGAGACTTCATTGAGGCACCTCGATGGCTCCTCCGCCACATGTATTCTGCCAGATACGTGTCGAACTGTCCTTCAACTCTTCTTGTCCCCTGCTTTCGGAAGTCGATTTTGATCGCATTCCAGGTACCTTCGATGCCGTTGGTATGGGCACCCGTTACGGGATCTTTGAAATTCTTAGAATGGTTGACGGTGTAGTGCACATAGCCTTCCGCCGTCAAGCCATTATAAGAAGCTCAGCAATCCGAAAATACCGTGGTCCCAGGCTCAACGTTTTTTTCGGTGATTTCGATCAACGTCTCTGCCGTTCGATCCTCAACCACGCAAAAAACTCCTTTTGCTCCCTCTTTCAACACCACCAAACACCCACTTACCATCCACTCGCTTACCTCTATTATACTTCCTTTTACCAAACTTACTTTCATCTATTTCTACAATCATTCCGACAACACCAAGCTTTTCTTTACTATCTTTCACAAGCCTATCCACACAAACTTCCCTGAAAAAACTTTTCCAATCAACCACAGTTGGCTCGGACACATTCATTTCATCCACAATCCAGTCATTCTGTGTTTTTTCACCCACAAATATGAGAGGATCAAAACCTCAGGTATCGTCAACTTGCTTTCCGAGAACCAACTGCCCTTTCTCACGGTCCTTTTAATATGATGCTCATTCACACCAAACTTTCGACAAACCCAGGCATAATCATCCGAACAATTATTTTCAGTCAAAATCATTTTCTCTCCACATGTCGGACAAACATACTCTTTCGCGATCATATCCATACACATACGCCATTCAATCACTTCTTTCTTGCTGCCTTTCTTCAATCCATACAAAAATTCTGAGACATACATACCAGCTTGGCTTTCGAAAGCGCGATGTTTCACGCGACAAGACATTACGGGAATTTTGGAAGGACCTGGAATGAAACAAACAGCAAAAAACCGAACAGAATTAACGAAAAAAAAACTGTTTCCGTCAAAAAACAGCCACACAGTATCAACGCCCTAGGGCAAAAGGAAGAGACAGAAATATTCAAATTCTAGCGCTAAGTTTTAGGGTTGCCAAAAAAAGAGAATCCCACAAAATTTTGGAAGGTTACCAGATTTCGCGAGAAATCAATTTGGCGACGAAAAAAAATTCAACTTGGCGGACCGCACCTTATTCTTAAGTCGAGCCGGAATTTCTACTAAATGCCTTTGAAGTGCGAGGTGCAAAATAGAAAACTTTATATAGAAGACTTTGTATTAAAATAGTGGTTAAAATGTTATAAACTCGTATATGCACATTCAATTGCTTGGCTTTTTTCTACTTCCTTTAATATCCAAGTTATTTTTTGAAAATCAATAAAAATAAAATTATTAAAAAATAATGTTTTTTCAAGCAACACCTTACTTAATTGTTTCCTAAGCAAATTGTTCATTTTTCAAGTAGCCTGAAAACGGCGTTATCTCGAGAATAGATGCGCTATGTTCAATTGATGAATGAGTAAATAATGCGTGCATTCTTGTGGCAACATGGCAGTTAGTTTAAGAAAAGAAATTGCACGAAAGTTTCGTTTCAATTTATTTATTCTTATTTAAATATTCATCTCAAATATTTAAATCTGAAATTTCTGAACATTATCCAAAATCATATGCGTCTCACAATGAATATGACTCTGGTTTCAGGTCACTCCATTAACACTTTTACTACGACCCCGCTTCAATCGGCCCGTGTAAGTTGTATAGGAGCCGGGCGGTTATAAGGGCGGGGACTGGTATGGTAGGAAAGGGAGTTTTCCCCAAGGGTATAATCGGGGGGTTGGAGCTATCAGTTACCAGATTCAAATCTTCGACGCAAAATATTAATTGAAAACAATAAGGAAATGAAAAATTTAATATGAATGGCAACATTCTAAAGCAAACTTAGAGGAAATCTGCCGACCACTCGAATTTTTTAAACCAACAAAATAGTTTTTCTTATTAAGAAGATTAAGAAGTCTTATAAGACGATATCTAGTGAAATTAAACACTTTTGCTTCAAGTCTATGTGGCTTAAAAATACAAAAGAAGCGTCTCTAGTGCGCAGTAAAATTAAATAATTTTAGTATATTTACTAGAGGTGTATTTGAGGGGCATTATTCAGTATGAGATTTATATAATACACTGACCCTATAAATGGCGGATCTTCAGTGGAATCGTATTTCGAGTCAAGAAGCCGTCAGTGACGAAGCCAATACCTCACCAGTAGTCTACTACGTCCCATTTTCAATTAACAGATTTTTATAAAAGAATATTAATAATGCTTAGCAGTAGATATTAAACAAAGCAATTTGGGAGTTTAAAGTTTTAACTCTCTCGTACCTAGCCAGGCGGTTCCGGGCGGTCTACAGGTTTTGCCTTAACACCTAAGACGGCCGGTTTGAGGCGCTTGCCTTCGTTTGAGGGGTGGTAGGGTAGAAAGATGGCTTCATTGATAAGCGTGGTTGGAGGTCCAATTATCCTTGTCCGGGTCTTTACCACAGCCCCTTTCAGTTCGCCTGAAGCGGAGGGAGGGGAATTCAAAGGAAAGGTTTAATGCGATCTTACAGTGTTTACATAGGTTTTATCCCTTTACAAGCTTTCTCAGCACGTAATAGGAGATATTTTATAGCTGAATTCAAGAAGAAATCTTTCCTATTG
This sequence comes from Araneus ventricosus, assembly GCA_013235015.1. NCBI lineage: Eukaryota > Metazoa > Arthropoda > Arachnida > Araneae > Araneidae > Araneus > Araneus ventricosus. The sequence continues at coordinate 6,541 of BGPR01007165.1, read as the reverse complement.
ATTTTCAACATCCGTTATACGCATGCGCAATTATATCCCTATATTTTCTTTTTTTTCTACCAATATTTTTTCCGAGGAAAAATATATCAGTTAAAAATTGAATAATAAACACCTGAGAAATTCAAAAATGCAAAAAATAAGTTTAGGTGACTATTTTAAATATTTTCATAATGATTACTAATAAGTAATGAAAAATCATACCAATTTACATATACTTCATTTAAATGCTCATCACAGGCCCAATTATAGAATTTTTGACAATGTTTTTGATTATTTTCGTAACTGCTTCTCCCATAATCTTTCTTGTTGTTTTTCGGTCCTGCGCCGTTGATTCTAAAAATAAAGTTCTCTTTTTTTATTTCCACTGGAAGGCGGGCATTGGGCGGCACTGCATAATATCTGTATTATAATAAGTATCCAACAGAGATTTTCAATTACATCAATTCTTTTTACATCCTTAGCCATATTTTTGCCTTTAAAAATAACAAGGGATTAATTAAAGAGGTGTTTTGAATATTGTAAAAATATAAAACATAATCCAATGACAGGTATTTCTTGAGACATCATTTTTCCAGCATAACGAATTTAGAACATCAACTTTTGCTTGTCATATCATAAAATCTAACAATTTCTCTTTTTTTGTTTGTTATCGCCTGTCACTTTGTATAGAAACTGAAAAATGCATTGTAAATAATTATGAAATACATTTAGCGTCAGATTGAAAGCCAAATCTTCAAGACTTAACTTCCGGCTTCTTATTTAGTAAAAGTTCTTTGAGTAATCTCCGTTTATTTAAGGGAATTACATGGGCATAAATTATTTTATATCTCTGTTAAAAGTTTTTTTGAAAGTTTGACACTAGAAAACCAGTTATCCGATTTTAACCCTTACAGGGGCTGTGGTTTCGACGAAGTCTCTCTAAGGAAAGGTTAGGCAAAGGCACTAGGAAAAAGTAATTTGGCGCCCCGTCAGAAACAAAACCAAGAATTTTAAAGCCTATATTCCAACGAAAATGTCTGCCTAATAGATTAATTGCGGAACAAAAAAAAAGGCAGTCACCTGTTCTCCGATTATCGCTTTTCAATTTTATTGAACTTTGTCTTTTCAAAACAAGATTTTGCAAGAGAGCTTCTGTAATGCGTGTTACTTCTGTTACAAGCATAGTTTATAATGTGTGCACTGATTGACTGTGTATGAATATTTTTTTGAAATGATATAAATGTTTAAGCAACATTACAAAATATATGGCTCTAGTTATAAGCACTAACCATAGCTTTCCTTTTAATATATTTGAAATTGTAATTAATTTTTTTCACTCAAAATTAAAATAATTCAATATAGTAAATTTTTAGGCGCCTTTACATTAATGGCGCCCCTGGGCTACAGTCCATTGGATAATATGACTCAGACTTCTACAGGAAACCACCTGTTTAAGAATTTGTAACGTAAGCAAATTGCCACTTTATGGTAATTTATTCGATGAAAATACTCTTTGAATAATTTATTTGATGAAAATACTCTTTCGATATTCAATAGGGCCAACTTAAGGCAACAATAGTCACAGTAGAGAAATAAAAATTTTTTTCCCAAAGGGAAAAAAATCAATTTCTTGAAAATGGGATTAGTTACCCGGTCAAAACTTTAAATTGTTTTTCTGTATGCTCTTTTATGTGCAAAATTAACAAAAACGAAAAATCAGAACTAAATTCTGAAGCTTATTGCAAGTTATTGAGGGAGTTTAGACGAGAAACATGCCCGCGTAGAGCCATGATTTCCGCACTTAGTTGTTTCGCCAATATAATGCAATATGTTTGTTATACAACTGCTGAGATAATCAATTTGGAGAGCAAGTTGAAAGAACTTAGAAATAAGCACAGATGTTCTCACTCTATCAATGACAATTTTCAGTATCTCGTTCGTAGTTTTTGACAAAGGAACGAAGAAATACTCTTTTATGAAAGAAGCCGATTACAACTGATATGAGTGACATCGAAAGGCATACTCTCCAGTTACCTTTCGACCGTCGCGGAAAAACCGCAAGGAAATCAATCAAAGTAGGACGCTGACAGCTTTATTACCTTGAATAGCGGGGAGTGTGATGGTGGGGTGAAAACCTCGCACAATGGAAGGTTCCATTTCAATGTACCATCCTCTCTAAAACCTTCGGTTTTAAAGGGGCTGGGAGGAAAAAGTTCCCTCGGAATTAAAAGAGTTAAGGGGGAAAGTCCACTTCATATTTCTGAGCTTCAGATTATACTTTTTTCCCCTTGAGATACATTTTTCAGAGGTAGACAGGTTGAATTCAAGAACTGCTTATACTCTTAGACTACATATCGTTGGAGGTCATGAAACCGGAACTGCCAAACCTTCCAGCCAAATCTGCTCATTTGAACAATATTTTGACTTTAATATTTTACTTTACATTTTCATAACTAAAAACTCTAAATAATATTTCATTAATCTCGAACGGTTGATTACCGTTACCATTACATTTATATTATATGTTTTGTAATTAACTGTCTATTTATATTATCTATGTTTTAAAAAGTTTGTTTTTCAGAAATAGCAACGTTGTTTTCTGTAGAGTAGAAAAATGTCTTTAGAATTTCAGTTTAAATCTTTAACTTTGTATTCTTCATATAATAGAAACGTCATTTACAGTCGGTATATTGGAGATTTCTTGTTTAGAGTATGAACGAAGAGTTTATTTTAGTGTTTAGAGTAATAATTTAGAGAGAGTTCTAAACAACTGGCGTCCGTGACCAGGATTCTTACCTGTAACTAGAGATCTCTCATTTGTTTATAATGGACGTTCTAAAGTCCAAACGATCTCAGTTTAGGAGATTGTTTACAAAAGCTTTAAATGATTTTGAGAAGAGTGAGCTTGATTTATCGATAAATGAAAGAATTTTAAAAATAAAATTAATTGAAGAGAAAGCGAAACCAATGTTAAAGATGGAAGAGACTTATAGAGAGGAACTTATCAAAAATGAAAATAATGAAACTATAATAAATCATGAGTTTGACGAATCAGAATGCTATATTGCCAAGTGGAGAATAGCAGAATCCAAATTAGCTTCTCTTTTAGCTGAAAGAGATAGCAGATCTGTTGTTAATGAAAGTTTTAATCAAAATGCTATTCTTCGATATCCAAAGCTTAAACTCCCAACTTTTGATGGGAATATAAAGAATTAGTTAGGATATTGGGGCCAGTTTAAAAAGATTGATACCGATCCTAATTCGGATATTCATGATGAATTTGTGTATTTATTGCAATCAATAGAAAAAGGATAATCTGTCGAAGAGTTAAGTAAAGGCTTTTCGCCCGGTGGTGAAAGTTATAGCAAAGATTTACAACAACTTTAATCACGTTTTGATAAATAAGACCTTCTGATAGAGGTCTATGTTAGAGATCTTCTTGCGTTAGTGTTATTAATGAATTCTCAGCAGAAATTTTCTTTAATGAAACTCTACGATAACTTAAAATCAAAACTACGAGCGTTAGAAGTTCTATGTGTTGCTAGAGATAAATATGCGGCGATGCTGTATACTTTAGTCGAATCGTTATTGCCGGATGATACACTAAGAGCATGACAGAGATTCCGAGCTATTAATCGTGGTCATAGAGGGACCGAAAGTAGTGAGCCAAATGATAAAAAAGAGTCAACACATCGTTTGGATTTAGATGTTATGCTTTTGTTTTTGCTTGATGAAATTGAGGGTGAAGAGAGAGTATCTATTGCATCTAAGTGTTTTACTGAATATCCATCTCCTAAGCCCTGGAATACTAAACATGTTGGTTTCAAAAACCGCGAAGAATTTACACAAGTCCCTTCTGCTTCTATTCTAATAGCAGCATCTGAGAAAAATCCAAACGCATGTATTTTTTGTTCTGGAATTCATAAATCTGGTGATTGCTTCAAAGCTCGAAAGATGTCATCCGAGGAAAGGCAAACGGCTTTTCAGAACAGTCGCAGTTACTTTTTATGCTTAGAAAAAGGACATGTCATAGCAAAATGCGGGGGAAAAATTTCGCGTGTGATTTGAGGGAAAAAACACCACATACTTTTGTGCAGAAATATTCAAGCTGGATCAAAATCTCCAGTTAGTGTTAATATCAGAAAAGATGACAGTAAAGAGCCGGTACCCCAGCGAGATGAAACGCTCTCCAATTTGGAGAGAAACCCAAATGTATTACTGCAAACTTTAATGGTTACTTTGAGAGGGCGAGATAAAAAAAATGCCAAGAGCGTGCTATTATCGATTCAGCTTCACAGAGATCTTATATTATGAAAAGTGCAGCTGATAAAATGCAATTTGAGAGTTCATGTAAAGAAAACTTTAGGCATTTATTATTCGGTAGGACATGCACTAATATTATCAATCATGATGTTTTCAGGGTGATTTTGTCCAAACCCGATGGAACATATCATTGTAGTTTTAAAAATCTTGGCCAAGATGTAATTTGCGGAAATATACCACCAGCCGCTAAAGGCGAGTGGCTATAGGAGCTTAGAGAAAACAATATTTCTTTCTCTGATAAAAGTTATGGGCCAATGGAAATGCTCATCGGAGCTGACATTTCAGGGCATTCGATGACCGGAGATTTTAAACTGTTTGCTTCAGGTCCTGCTGTGACAGGAACTAAACTTGGCTGGACTGTTTTTGGAAGAAAAAGTTTTTGCGCGAGATGTCAGACAATTCAACACTATTTGTCACATCTATGTTGAACAAAGAAGCATTGATTTCCGATGTATGCTATCTAGAAGCACTTGCAATTCTAGATCCCTCAGAGAAGAAAAATGTCATGTTTTGATGCCAGAACATGCCATAGGAGAAACAGACTTGATAACGGTAGATTTATTAGGCATCGCACACTCATCTCAAATGATATGTTTGCAATCAGTGGTACAATTCGCTTCATCAGACATTTTGCTTATGTTGCATATAAGATTCTCAGGGTGAGCTAAGACCAGAGGTAACTGTAACAGAGAATGCGTTGCGAGGTCTCCATCCAAAAGTTTGATAGATATTTTTGATGGATCAACGGCAAGAGTTATATGGCAGTTAGATTGAATTTCAATAAGGATAAAATTAATTTAAAAAATGTTGTTTTAGTTTTACATGAGATTTCAAGTTATAGAGGTGTTCACTGTCCTCTTCATCAATCAAATTCCACATTACTTCATGAGCTGTTGGATGACCTTTTGTTAATCAAGGTTTATTTGTTGCCACCATATCTTGTTAAACATTCACATCGTAGTTTGTAATATGAAACAAATCTCTGTTCAAAGCACCGCATGTTGACTTGTTAACATGGGTAATACACGTTATAACAAACTTTTCCCACTAATTGATAAAAATCTTGATATCAACTGCTTCTAAAAAGCAACCAGTACAAAATTTAGCAATGTTCAAATAAATATTCACTATGGAATGCCAACGTGAATAATTTTAAAAAATATTTACGTTTGAGTTTACATCTTTCTTAAAAATGTGCGTTTTGTTTAAATTTTTTGATCCGCTCTGCATTCACATCTTACTATATTAAAAGTCTTGATATCAAAAGGATATGACAGTAGTGGGTAATACGGAAAATTGTTCGTGAATTCTGGATACTACGAAGGTAAGAGGAAATTAAAAATTTGTAGTTCGAAAATTTAAAGCTAAATGGAAATGAAAGTGGAATTATCCAAAGAAGGCAAATTAATTTTAACATTAACAAAAACACTAGAAAGATTAAAAAGTGAAATAGAATTAGAATGATAACAAACAAAAATGTTATAAATTGTGTTTAAAATAATTTTGAAAAGTGATTAAAAGTCAAAGAGATAGTTGTACAAAAGTGAAACGTGTCGTTGAGAAGCTATCTTTTTTACTCTTAAGATGATTCATAAATAATTTTTGTGTAATGATATGTTCTTAAAATATTGCGGAAAAACGTTAAAGATTACCCATTTTACTCCTGTTGGAAACTTTTTAAAAAGCATAATTAATCCTTCCAGGTGCGAAGGCACATGAGTACCAGATTTCCTTCTAAACAGACATTGCATGTTTTAGCTATAGATACCCAACATAATATTTTAATTTTGGGTTCTAATTATAAGACAGTATGTGTTCATAGGGAAAAATAATGCCTGAAATATAAATATTAAGAAGGTAAAAAAATGTTGCCACAAAACCTATAGTAAAAAAATGCTAAGGTTCCCTTTTTTGTGTGATGATAGGTTTTAAAAAGTATGATTTTGAAGGTTGTCCGAGAACATAGACAATGCAATAAAAACTGAAAAACTTATAAATGAACTATAATCTTATTTAAGGAGATGAAGTAAACAAACCCAGTCAATTAAAACACAGATAAGCATTAAAAATTTAAAAGTGATAACATCTGCGACAAATTAAAGCAAACTATAGAAGAAGCTGCATCGATTTTAAAAAGCAGTGTTTAAACGTAATTGACCCCACGCGTATATTAGAAATTGCGAAATCCAGCTTGCGAAAGTGAAATTGTTTAAAGAAAGCAATTTAACATTGGCAAAAG